>PCFV01000064.1:0-78914 GCA_002812785.1 Phytophthora litchii | reverse complement strand
ACCTGGCATCGCACTTAACCGAAATAGTTTGTGTAGTCCACACAATTATTATTTCCTCTTTTTATTGGCTAAAACTAGACTTAATTGAATGACTGGCTGGTGAGGCAGAAAGCTGGCGCCTACATTAGGGGCCTCCCATTCGTTTATTCGCCATCTACGATCACCATGCCCACCAAGAAGGTCAAGCGCACCACCACCACGACCAAGTCGACCAAGTCGGTCAAGGTCTCGGCTGCCTCGAAGAAGGACCCCCTCTTCGTGTCTGCCCCCAAGAACTTCCGCAAGGGCGGTGACATTCAGGTATTTTGAAGCGCCGTCTCAATCGAGTTCCTTCGCGTCTCATGTCTCTCGATGGAGACTAGAGGCAGCGATTCCACGCCCCTCAGTGACTACAGAGGTGGAGTGCAGTCTCGTACTGCACTCCACCCTCCATCTCATTCGAGAACAGTGTAGCGGGTCCCCCACGACCGCAATGACACAAACTTGTGGTGGCAATTTCATTCGCTCGCGATGATTTGCGCCTCAAGGGTAAAGAACCACACACTGCCATGTTGTCATGCGCTCACTCTGCGTGGAGGAGCCTTCATATCTCTCCACCCAGTCTCTAGACACCTTTACTGACTCTCTTATTCTGTTGATCTCTACAGCCCAAGCGTGATCTGTCCCGCTTCGTGCGCTGGCCGCGTTACGTGCGCCTTCAGCGTCAGCGCAAGGTCCTGTACCAGCGCCTCAAGGTGCCGCCGTCGATCAACCAGTTCTCCAACACCCTGGAGAAGAACGTCGCCACGGACCTGTTCAAGCTGCTGCTGAAGTACCAGCCGGAGACCAAGGCTGCCAAGACCCTGCGTCTGCGCAACATTGCTGCCGGTAAGGAGGAGGCTTCGGCTCCCCCCACCGTCGTGAAGTTCGGTCTCAACCACGTGACCTCGCTGATCGAGAACAAGAAGGCCAAGCTCGTGGTCATTGCCCACGACGTGGACCCCATTGAGTTGGTGGTGTTCCTGCCCGCTCTGTGCCGTCAGTTCGACATCCCGTACTGCATCGTCAAGGGCAAGGCTCGCCTGGGCCAGCTCGTGCACCAGAAGAACGCCGCTGTGGTCGCTCTGACGCACGTGAACAAGGAGGACAAGGCCAAGTTCGACTCGCTTACTCAGACGTTCCACGCCAAGTTCAACGAGGACGCTACGGCTCGTCGTAAATGGGGCGGTGGCATCATGGGCCTGAAGACCCAGAAGAAGCTGGAGCTGCGTGAGAAGGCGATCGCCGCCGAGGCTGCCAAGAAGGCCCAGTACTAAGTTATGTACCGGCTTGAAGCGGAGTGTGGCGTGGCACGTCATTTCTTCTCTTCTTAATTCGTAGGTGCTCTCGACAGGAAGGGAGACTTTCCTGGCACGTAAAATGGCTGAATAACATTTCAACATCCAAACAATTGCGTCCTGTTCATCTTGTCATGAAGCTGCTGGTGATGTGAATCCTGTCGTTCTGGCAGTTCTTAACGTATCCCACTTTTGTCTCACTTGAAATTGGTATGCGGGCAATTGCAATCATATCAGTTAACTGTTTGAAACTGCTCAGCTCCATTTTCGTCCGACCTTCAGTCACTATCGAAAGTGCAGCACAAGGCACAAGCTTTGTTCTTCGTCATGGGTGCGTCCTGCCCTCCAATTCTTCCTGCATCTACACTCTCTCACACATCTTTTCATGCACTTTCTCCTTCAAATTACTTTGTATCAACAGAAGAAACGACGGATCTCAAGGTGGAGACATCACTTGATCTTCCAGCAGCCAACAAGCCTCAGAGCAGCCCTAGCAACGTCCCAACTGCGTCTAAAGCCTCTCCTGTATGTGGCGACAATAGTCCGACATCAAGGAGTGAAATGGACTCTGTCACATCCTCCCAAGCTCAGACTCAAGGAACTTACTCTAAAGACCTTTTTCAAGCTTTTACAAAAGTCTGTCAGAAGGCTAAGAGCGGCGTGCAACTCTGCCAAGCTCTCTCAGCTTTTGTCGTGGAGCGGGCGGGGCTGGAAAATCATTATGCACAGTCGTTGCTTAAACTTGCACAGTAAGGAGAATGTTGTCGAGATATTTAGGGTCTTGCTGGCTCATTTATTTTTCTCTTGTTGCATTTACAGGAATGCGAAAGCTGAAGATTGGTCGGAGCAATTTACGGCATGTTGGGCTACATTTCAGGAAGCGACAGAGCATTTGGCTCAGGAACGGTACGCATTTGCACAGATTATGCAGACGGCCATTGTGCCTCGGGTAAAGGCCTTCGCGACACAACAGGAGACTCAAGTACAGCGACTAATTACAGGTTGGTGATTTCTTGTATACTTGATCTCGTGCATTTTGAGGTACTTCAGTAAAGACTCTAACACAGTTGTTCTTGTCGTTTTACCTTTGAAGAGGGAACCAAGGTGCGCTGGGCCCAGCAGCAAATGATCGCTTCCATGGATAAAGCAAGAGAAAAGTATGAGCGGAAGTGTCAAGAAGCTATTGAGAACACAGCAACGATGCGGAAAAGTGACAGTAACACACCAGCAGACGGAAACTTATCATCATGTGACTCATCTTCGGATGAAATTTCAGCGTCGAAGGAGTTGACAGACAAACTTGCAGCTGGTGCTGGGCAATTGCTGACAAAGATGTGGGATACCACATCTTCATTTGGGCGGAATCCGTTGGAGCGACAACGTTCCAAGTTGTATGGTTGTCTTGAAGAGGTCATTGCTGCAGAAAAGCACTACGTCCAGACTGTGGAGTACACAAATGCGCAGCGTCCGATCTTTGAGAGGGAAATCACAGAAAACTTGCACGCTTTCCAGCTAACTGAGGAGCAGCGTCTCGAGTACCTTCGCGATGTACTGCTTCGCATGCAAAAAGCGTTTGTTGGGATGTTCTCGCGATCCCAACAATTTGTCGAGCGGATGAAAGCGAGTGCTAATGAAGTTGATGAACTGGGTAAGGGTACATTTGTCACACGACTGAGTCACTATTCCGGTGCTAACTTCGATGGCATGTTGTGAACTTTAGTTGATATTGAAAAAGGATTTCAGAGTCTTGGAAGCCAAGATGAGGTCGATGTCGATAGAGCAGATTTGTCGATCAACCCTTTCTATCTTCGTATGACGCATATTCAGGCGATGTCTGACAACGGGCAGAGAATGATTGGAACCATTAACTCAGTCGTGACAGAGTTTATTGCAAGCGAGACTCGTTTTTCGCGGTCGCTGCGCAAGCTACTTCGAACACATGAAAATGGAGGTCATGCTCCGCCTTCAGATCTGTTTGGTACAGCATCATCCAATGGGAACATGAGTTTCCTGACGGACGAGGGTACTACGATGACTAATGGTTGGATGGCGTTAAAGGATCAAGTGAAACTTCTTTTAGAGGTTCACCAGGTACGCTATGAAATACCCAGTAGCACTGTTGCGTCTTCGCTCTTACGATTGTGCGTACTTGCAGGAATTCCAATCGCTACTTGCCGAACCTGTGGCACTTAGTCTTTCCACCATGAAAAGCGAATATGAAAGCGTTCGAACATCAACACAAGATAAATTTTTGAAGGCGCACATGACATTGTGTAACGAAGCAGCTGCACTAAAAAAACTTCAGCAAAAGCTTGATACGAAATCCCGGGACTTCACGTTGACATTTTCATACTTGCCAGGGTCAACGCCTGTCGGAGCTAATTCCTATGGGATCGAAGTCACTCAAGCCCTGAACGTGCTTAGCGCAAATTTACGTTTATTCAACGAGAAGGAGCGTCGGTCGGAAGCCAAACTCCGGCACCTTGCGGAGGAAATTCGCCTGCTGCAAGCACAAATCACCGAGAGTAGCAGCTCGCTAAAGCAGACGTACCAGACTTACATTCAGGTTCGTTTTCCAATGATGCTTTTGTGTGTACCAATGTACTAACAAATTTCGCAGGATATCGAGGTCATCATTTCTGCTTGCATGAAAAACGAGAAATATCGACTTCAAGTTGGCAAGAATTCTTTGCAATCGCTGGCTAAAGCTGTCGAACATATGCTACGGGGTGGAAAATTAGTCGGAGATAAGGCTCTGGTAGAGTTTGAGAATATTGATCCAAGCGGAGATATAGCCGAGTTTATTCGATTTCATCGACAACCGTATGAACGGAGCAAGCGCATCGTTCCTGCTTATCATGGTAACGACAACTTGAAAGAAGTAATGCGAGAATATCTCGCATCTCTTCGAGCTTCTTCATCAATGGTCGCAGAGCATGCGGACAAAACCCCTGCAAGCCCCGTCAACGGTATCAATTCGTTAGTGTCAATTTTGAGTGGTGATATCATTACTTCACCCGACAAGAGAACTCGGAGTGCGAGTATCTTATCAGCAGGAGACGATCAGACAGCACCAGTAAACGACGATGTTGCGGACGATAGTCTCTCAATCGGCGATGAAAGCACAGGTTCTGGGATGGAGCAAGATGAAGAATTCGCCGATGCGCAGCCACTGGGGGTTTCTGACTTTCAGAAGAAGTTCAAGGTAATAATGAAGCAAGCATGGGTCGAGCATGTGGACTAACCGTTGTCATTTACCTTGGATATATATTGTAGCTGGATTCACCTGATCAAGTCGTCGAAAGCTTTTCATGCGCGTTATACCTCTCCAACTTTCCCTACCACGGACGACTTTACCTAACGAGAGACAGAATGTGCTTCTCTGGATGGAGAGACACAATATTCGTAAGTTGCGTACCACTAAACTAAGTTACAAGTGATTGACTCCGTTTGATAACAACCATGCAGGTAGCTTCATTCTCTGAGATTTCAGCGATGGAAAAAAAGAATACGGCATTGATCGTTCCCAACGCCATTGAGGTTTGAGTAAATATTTTTCTGTGGTGTTTGCTCGAAGCTTGATGCTCACATGTGGTGTGTATGTAAATTCAAGTTCACTGTGAAAGGCGAAAAGGTGTTCTTCGCCTCTTTTGTTTTTCGGTAGGCTCTTAGTCATATTACTCCAATTGTCCCATTAGTAACCTGTTGCTCCTTCGTGCAAATTACAGAGATGAATGTTTTCAAAGCATCCAGCAATTACGCTCCATCAAGAAAGAAACTGAGGCGTTGATGTCAGATCCAGCAAAACAATCCGGCATAGATGCTTTAGAGGCAGACAGAAAGCCTGTGACTGACGGTGAGTCAAGACGACGAGGGAGTTCTAATGCCTTAGCTGCTGTTGCTCCTAGTCCTGAATTGGTCTCCAACAACCTCACAGATTCGACATCTGAAGAGGACAGCCGACCACCAGTGTTTTTTGCTACAGATTCTGTCGCATCAGTACCTTTTGCAATCCCAGACACAGATGCTCTACTAAGTGAGTACGATTTATTGCTGGACGAGGAAGTTGCATTCAGGTACGAAATCATAAGAGAAATGCTTTGCTACTCTTACTAATCGAAAAAATTTTCTGTTAGCGTTGAGGCAGCCTACTCAACATTATGGGTTGAGTCGGACGCTTTCTCTCGAGATAACCTTGACACGGCGGGCTCGACAAACATATCTCTGCCAGCTTGGGAGAAGAAAAAAGTTTCGTACACAGCGGTGACCAAGCCTGACACGTTTGATGCCTCTCGCTTGGTGTCATACACCCACAACAAAAAGTACATGGTTGGCCCCAGTGTAATTCCGACGGCTCAAACTCAACGCTACGCGTACATACCCGGCCGTCGCCTCATCGTGAGCACAACCACAAGCGTTTCCGATGTTCCATATTGCGACTACTTTCGCGTTGAACATCGATGGGTTTTCAGCGCTACGAAAAAAAGAGAGGTGTGCTTGGCGCAGGTGGGGCTGCGTATACAATGGTCGAAAAGCACATGGCTGAAGAAGCAGGTACACGTGCGAGGAGATTTCAATAGTTTGAGAACACATGACTGACCGTTTATCACTACTATTTCACCATTCAGATTGAAAGCACAACTGTATCCGAAGCTAAGGACGCAGTAAAAACATGGTTAACTGCTGCCCTCGTTGCAACCAAGCTGCAGGCATCAAGTGAAGGTAGCGGTGGTACTACTGCTTCCACTCCATCGGCAACAAAGCCATCGTCATCTAGTGGTGTAGAAACCCTTTCCAAGGTACAACCGCAGCAAAGTGCCGCAAATGTGCTGGGTCAGACAACGTCAACCTCGAACACTGGCCTGCCGACGAAGCTTCATTCAACACTTCAAATTGCAATTATTGCCTGTGCACTGATGTTCATCTATACGATGTATCGGGTGTGTGGAGCGATGGATCAAATGCAAGCATTGACAAGGGAGTCCCTGATCCAGCAGCGCCAGCAGCAAGAATTGCTAAAAGAGCTTCTGGAAAAACTTGGAAGTATGGGAAGGTAGTACTATGTCAGAAAAGAGCTGCATTCCAACACGGATGAATAAAATGTTGCCGATACTTTGGCAAGAAAAACGTTCGCTATTGACTATACCCTTCTTCATCTTCCTACATGTGCATATCCGCCAATATCAAGTGTTAGACAAATTATCAAAATTATATGCAGTTGTCGACAATTGATGCGCACCTCATCGCTATATAAAGGAAGAGAATCAAAACTTAGCATCGGGACTTCTTGAGGTCTGTAGTGCTCCTCATTCATATTGGCGGGGTAAAGCTGGACATTGTCGAGATCGTCTATGGAGAAGAGCAGCACGCGTTTTAGATACTTCCATTTAACGTGAATACAAAAGAATTTACCTTCTTGTAGGTGATCATCATCTTCAGGTCCATTGCCTATACTGGTAGTATCACGTACCCTTTCATTGTTACGATCAGTGGAATCACCACTCCTTGCTTGTCGTAGAGCAGCCTGCAACGCTTCAATTTCATGCTGCATGCTGCTCACACGCTTTTTCATTACGGTATTTTCCTGTTTCAAGAGCGCGAACTCTGTTTATGAAACAACTAGTTAGTTGCACTCGAAGGAAGCGAATAACGAACGCTTACCAAAGACATCATGTCCACAAGTACACCAGGGCTTAGCCCCCTTGTTGCTGTTAGACTTCGTAGGGCTCTTCCGACATGTCAGGTCAACGTAAGTGCTGAATTCATCTCGAATTCTCGATAAAAGTCGGCCGTAATGCTGCAGAACAGAATCTCGTTAAAGCTTTCACATATTTCAAAGTACTAGAGTGGTGTGCACGTGTAGCGCACCTCATCTTGTAGCACGATGTTGTCGAGTACATTCTGGCATGCTCGCGTACGTGATAGGGTTTTCTCTGGCAACTACAGCAGAAACGCGAAGAAATAATGTAAGTCAATGAAATCGACGTTCACTCATCAGCAGCCAGTACGCGTACGTTTGAACGTCCTATCTCGTTCAATCGCTCGACAAGTTCTACTTCGAGTTGTACAGAAGAAGATCTGTACCCGCCCACTAGAATTGACGATGTTTGGGAAGGCGCGTTAGAATTGGCGGCAGGTTGAGGGTGGTTGGACATGAGATTGGAAGCACTTGCTGAGCGACCAGGACCAATTCCTACACCCGCGATGCATTCATCCTGGTTTTGCGTCTTGCACGCGGATACCATTACTCCTGAATTTTTACGTGCAAGATTTGCGATGCCATGACACGAATCAGTGTTGGGTGCGCGATATCCGTTGTATGACTTCGTAAAAGACTTTGAAAATGACGCCGACGTCAGCTTTCGCAGTGCATCGATCTGAGCCTGCAACTTGTGATTTGGAGGGTATCCACTGTTGGAACCTTGCTCCACGGCGTGGAAAAGCTTCTTTCGGACTGCTGACGCTGATTGACAACGCCTGTTTCATGTGTGGAATGAGGATTTAAACAGTTCATCAATGGTTCTAGAAGTACTCGACGCACCTCGATGTTTGGCTAGAATTTGAAGATGCTACCAACGCAGACTCGTTCACATTCGTCGGTGTTGGTTTCGGTCTCGTAATCACCTTGGTAGTCCCAGTTGATCGCACGATTGAAGATTTACTCCGAAGGTACCCATGGTGCATTGAATGCTTTGATGCCAATTCACGATCAATTTCAACACGGAGGTCGGAGAAGAAGCTCTTATCGGAATGCTGTAGGAAATAAAGGCACCATCCGTGAGCAGATATGACATACAATCACAGGGTTAAAGACGCACTTTGCCAAAGACACCAAGGTGTGGATCAGGATTTTCTGGTTCATTGTAATTCGTGGTTTGCGATATACGAGGGTGCTACAAATTGTTCATGAATTAGTTGCAGTCTCCGATATTGTAGCGATTTAATACGCACCGACACGGACGGTCCAGTATTGTACACGTTGCTACGTTTGCGCTGCATAATGTTTGAATCTTCTCCCTTGTCTGCACGTTCAAGCGCAAACGAAGCACAATGTGCGAAGAACCACTCAACCTAACAAAAACTCTATTCATGGATTGAAATGCAAGGCCCAAATTTGGCAATGTACGTCTGGAACAAGAGATACAACGTTCCAGTGTGCCTTATTCGTCATCACTGTCTTCGTCCTCCTCTTCGTCATCAAAGTGGCCCTTGCGGCGATTCCGGTTTACGTGCATCATAGCAAACCGATCCTCCACCATTGTAAGTCCATTCGACGACGCAGGTGGTTGAGTCTCTTCCTCGTCAGCCTCGTCATCTTTTTCTTCATCGTTTGCACCGTCACCTTGGGTCCATGCCAGTCTATCTGAAGACTCATCAAAAGCAGCAGGCCTATTGAAAAAATCACCAAAACACACAAACAACGTCAGAAAAAAAAATCCTCAACCTCTTCATGTAGCTTCAGTGTACCATAGGTCCTTGTGCTTGAGGTTCTTAATCTGCTCCTTGTACAAAATGTGCTCCACAATAGACGTCACAGCCCCCTTCTTCCCCTTGGCAGTCGTGGCCTCTCCTCCATCGCCCTCACCAACAATCAAAAAGTCCCCTACCACCAAAATATGTCAACTCCAGCTTCATCCACCACGAATTGGACTCACCACTCACCTCGTTTCACCCAAATGAGTTTGCGGAACTTGGTCGGCAGCATCGTCACAGATTTTGCTCCATTGGCGTCCACCACCTTCGTTGCAATGGTCACAAATACCAAAATGTCAGCAACACGGAAGGGCTTGACCACCACAATGCGTCGTACCTCGAACAAGTTGCTGCCTCTTAAAGCCGTGACACGCACGATGAGTTCATTCTCCTTCGGTTCTGGGTCTCCATACAGCACGCGCTTGGTCACACCCTTTCGGTACGCACTCTTCCGTCCGCTTCCTGACATGCTTCCACCAGTCAGCTAATACTCACACAATAGCGGACTCAAAAATTAGTCCGACTATAAAAAGGAGTGGACCAGATTCATCGTAGCCAAATGCACAAATTGTCTGTCAACAATATCGCGATGGCTGGACGAGGACGAGGACGTGCCAATACGCTGCCGGCATGGATGACCAAGCAGGGTCTTGATGGCCCGCCTGCAGGACCTGCGTCAGGTTCACGCTCACCTCCATCTGCTGGTCCTCCTCCTGGTCGCAATGGCCAGTTCGATGACGCGCCTGAGCCCCGTGGACCCATGCGCAACGACGTTGGCGAACCTTCAGGCGGCAAGCGACGCTCGCGCTCTCGGGACAGAGGCAACGGTCGCAATGGTAACAATTTTAGAGGACCACCGCCTATGCAAGAGCGACCGCGCTCGCGATCTAGAGACAGAGGCAATGGGTATGACCGAGACCGGGACTTCCGAGGCTATGACTATGGCGCGGATCGACGTCGGGAAGACCCGTATCGACGGGGACCTCCTCGTGGACGCTCTCGTTCACGATCGCGTGAGCGTCGAGATTATCGACGTGGTGGAGATCGTTATGAAGATCGGGGATACTCTGTTCGCGGTGACGATTATCGTCGCAATGACGGACGGCCGGGAGAAGCGATGGAACGTGGATTTAGACGCCCTCCGCCTAATGGACATGATGACCGTACCTCACGTAGATACGCGTCGGACTACCAGCCGTAGACGATATGGTGTATGGAAATCCACCCATTTTTACGATGTTGAAGAAGCAAGTTTTAATCAATGCTTGAGAATACTCGGATGGTTTCTGAAGATGACAAGTATTACAAGCAAGTAGCCCCGTTTTGCTCGAGAAAAATAACTCATCTATAACGGGAGCTTGGGCAGGATGCCTCACACTTTGCTTTTCATTGTTCTTCGCGTGTTGTGTGGTCTGCTTGAATATGGCGAGTGATTCAAGTTCTGCTGTCACGTCGTTGCCTGGTTTAACACCTGCCACCATGTCACCGAGTGGTACAGACACCGAAAATGTGACGAGCCAGGAGGATGCTGCAGCCAAGAAAACTGAAGCCATGTCAAACGCGAAGATACGAGAACCTAAACTGCTTTTCGCTGTGGCGAAGAATGTGAAGAATGCATCGGCCGCGACACGCTCAAAGAAACAACCAGCTGCTTCAGTAAGGAGTCCTGCGGCCAATGCCGGAGAAGGTAATGGCAGTAAGCGAACCATGTTCGGTATCATCAAACGGACACAAGCTAGCAAAGCAGATTTGCTTCTGTCTCCTATGCAACAGCAACAATCGTCGTCTGAAGAAACTGGTTCGGGTAAACAACAGTCAACTAACCAAGAAACAAAGGAGGTTCTATCGGAACCAAAACACTCTTCAGCATCAATCGAAACTGAAGATCATGTCACGTCAGACTCTGGTACTAAAGCAGGTCACTGCTTCGTGGACGACGTGCGAGAAACCTTGGAGAAAATTGTTACACAGCTGGACAGCGTGGATCCCCGGAAATTGCTTGCAGTGCGGCTAGGAGGCGAGCTACGTGGTTTGTTAGGCAAAGCACAAGATGAATTCGCAGCATATGAGACCGAGTTCATGGAACATGCACTCAATGAGGGCGTCTCAGTGGCCTTGCAGAACTTTGCAGCATCACTAGCACAGGTGTCTACAATTGCTGAACGACTTCGTACCGCAAAATTTCTCCTCAACCGAACGTTCAAGGGTGAGGTGTTGTTTGCATTCCAGGAGATCAATTCGTACTACACGTCACTTTTCATGGAACTATCAATGGCGGTTGCTCGCCGATCAGGCATTGATTTGCCATTACCAACGCCCGTGACTCCACAGCCAGAGCCAGTGGAAACACCAGCTCCTTCTGGGGACGAAATCTGCTTGGAAGCGCACCAGTACTTCTTCGGTCATGGGGTCGCTAAGAATCTTCGTAAAGCCCTTGCACTCTACACGGTAAGCTTCTTGTGTTGGCACTCTTGATTTGGTTGTCTTACTTGGTCTGACATCTTCACAACTGTTGTATTGATGCAATGCAGCAAGCTGCCGATCTCGGTTGTGCTATGGCCATGACTTGCTTGGGAAAAATGTACTTCACTGGGAATGGGACGGAAAAAGATCTGCTAGTCGCAGCAACGTGGTTTGAGCTTGCCATGTCCGCAGGTGATATCGAAGCTTGTTATCAGCTTGGTCTCTTGATGGTATCCACATTGCTTTCTCTAGGTTGTCACTGCTTGTAGTTTGACCTTATATGTACCTTCGTTGGCAGAGCGAGAAAGCAGCACATTTGAAAGATACGCAGCAAGCAGACGAGTTCCTTGCACTTTCCCTCGTTCGTTTTACTCAGGCTGCAAACCAAGGACATCGTGACGCTCAATATGAGCTAGGTATATCTCATCCAGGCATTTAAATTGCTTGACACCATACTCATCGATGATTTAATTCACAGGAGTTTTCCATGAGTTCGGACGAGGTGGGTGTGAACCAAACGACATGGAAGCAGCCACATGGTATGCAAAAGCTGCCGACCAAGCCCATACGACGGCCGAAGCAAGTCTTGGGCGTATTTATCTAGTTGGAACACACATTCAGCACGATGTCGCGAAAGCCGTTCACTTCCTGCAGCGCGCGGCCGCCAAGGTGCGCTTCGAATGACGTGCTCATTTGTGCTAGTGGTTGGTGTAACATCTGAATGCCACATTGCAACTTAATCAGAGCGATTCAAGCGCCCAGACGAGATTGGGCTTGCTATACACAACAGGAAACGGCGTCAAGCAAGATATGGAGCGTGGGATAGCATTTCTCCGTAGCGTGCGTTCGCCACTGTTGACGATGATAGAATTGTAGTACCGTTGCTCACTTGTTCGCTGTATGCTGGTTTTCAGGCTGCAGATGCTGGTAGTAGCGTTGCCATGACGCGTCTTGCAAGTTTGTTGCTTCTTCACCCACCGCAAGAGACCAATGGACTACCACCTTCGCATAAGCCGCCATCTTCTGCTCAATTTGGAGACCGCGAGGAGTCTCACGACGAAGCACTGCGTTTACTCTTGAATGCTGGCAACGGAGGTCACACTGATGCTTACCACGCACTTGGAAAACTACTTGAGACGTCGTCACTTCTTCGAGACCAAGCCGCTGCTCTTCGCTTCTATTCCAAAGCTGCCATGGCGACAACGGTAGTGTATTCTTGAGCAGATAATGGTTTGTCTCGACGGTCGTAACATTTGCGCATCGATTGTGTTTCTGCAGCCCCACACAATAGCAGCTAAGCGCGTAGCCACGATGTACTATTCCGCTATCGGATGCAAGGCCGACAAATCCAAGGCACATCAATATTATACAATTGCAGCAAACGCCGGTGATGCGGAAGCCTTGAACGCTCTTGGTATGATTGTTTGCTGGGCTGTAGTATCAAAAATCTGCGCTGTTCTTGCATCACTCCTTAACTTTTGCGAATTGAACAGGACTAATGTACGAAGAAGGTGATGGCTGCGACCTGAATTTCCGGAAAGCCGCTGAGTGCTACCGCACCGCTGCAGATCTCAATTGTCCTCATGCCCACTTCAACTTGGGATGCCTTCTCGCGCATGGTAAAGGTATAGCACGCAATGTGGATGCTGCACACGCGCATTACCGGAAGGTTTGTTAAGATTCCTGATTAATTGAACGAGAAAAGCAAACTCACCTTAGTTTGGTTGTTGTTTGACACGCTGAATCTTGCAGGCCATGGAACTGGGCTACTCACTGGCGGAGCGGTTTGTAGCGGACGAAGCACGCGAAGCTGAGCTGGGCCATCGATGGGCATAAGCCAATATTTGTGTAGCTGCTGCTGCTAAATGACACGGAACGTAAAAGAAACCACAAGCATTTATTATCGAATGTAGATGGGGTACCAGTGAGAAGCATACATGCAATCACGTACGCACTTCTCTGTAAAATACCGAAAACTAGCGGAGTAGTATCAGGCTGACCAGATAACCATGTCTTCCCACGAGTATGAGCGAACAGTAAGCACCTATATCAATTGCATCACCTTTCATGTGCAAGCACAGCGAAATAAGGTAGTGCTAACCGAGTTTGTTCGGCATCAACAGCTAAGCAAGCTCTCGACGCGCATATTTGCCTTCATCCATGTACTCGACCGCCACAGTTCGGTTTGAGAATCCGCGACCGTGCAGTTCCGTAGCCGCACTCTGGGCCGACTGCACATCGCCAAACTCAACAAAGACCTTACCAACGGCACTGGAAATGCCATCACGCAGACGCGGCAGCAACAATGACGGTACAGCTCCAAAGCGTTCGCATTCACCCTTGATGTCATCTAAAATGTCAGCGTACTCTTCTTCGTCCTCGAGCTCCTCTGGTGTCACCATGTTGAGCAGCACAATCACGCGAGAGGGTGTACCAAGCGGCACACTTGGGATACCTGCCAAACTCATAGCCTGCATAGCAGCACGCGACGGGTCTAGTCCCATTTCCAAACCCGTATTCACTGTACCTGCAGCGCTGGCGACCGCCTTAGCGTTTTCTTGAGACATTGCTCGGCGAACTGTCAGTGTCTTGTCACCAAGTCTCATGTCATTCAGTCCGAGGCAAGCAGCATCTGTCACGTTGATATCCATGTACTCGCAGAATCCGTAGCCCTTCGACAAGTTAGAGCTAAGCTCCTTAACAAGGTGGAACGACCGTAGCGGGCCAAAGGCTTGCAGCAATTCCTTGACCTGTTCCTCATTGAGGTGGTATGGCAGACCGCCAATAAAAATCTTACCCGGACCATCGCTCACAGTAGTCGACACAATGCCCAATGCTGCCAGGTTAAGCTGTGGAATTGGTCCCAGGTCCTTGGGAACAGTAGCCGGGTTGTAATCGTTAGGCCGGCGGATCTTTAGCGGTTGGCCATTGTACGACACACCGTCAAGGTTCATGCAGGCCGTGGTCAGCTCAATGGTGCGCAGTTCCACAAAAGCGAAGTGACGCTCGCGGTTAATGTAGACAGACACTACAGAACCTCCTTCCTGCTTCTCACCCAGCGCACGGTCAATGACATCGTTAAAGAATGCGGTGATCTCTGGCTCCGCGATTTCTCCGATGCCGCCAACATACAATCGGCGTGCATGACGTGTCTGCTGCGATTGGCCTGCAAAAGCGTATCCCGTGCTAGCCTGGTGCGAATGGTTGTATATAGGTGCTGACGAGGCATTCTAAACAATAGAAAAACATGAAAAACAACATGAGTTAGCGGAGATGCGCGCTCGAATCCAGCGCCGCTCCAGGGCATTGCAGAGCTGCCACGCGACAGACAACGGACAACGAACACACAACGACATCGTGTCAGCCGTTGTATCTCTCCGTGCTGTGGGTTGCCGTGCTCTAAAAGTTGAAAAAGTTGACTCACCCCCGTGGGCATCGAAGCCGGCGGCGCTCCGAACGACGCGGGGCCGACGGAGCCCGACAGCGCTGCCATGTTCTGCTGCAGAATAGCCTGTGCTGCATAAGCGGCGGCGTTTTCCTCGGTCACGCCAGGCGGTCGCACATCAAAGTTGGATTTCTTACGGCGCCGAACCACACGCGACGACGAGCGCGAGCGGCTGCGTCTCGACGAGCGTCGCTCCGGGCGTTCGCGGGACCGACGACGCTCCCGACTGCGACTGCGACGGTCACGGGACGAGCGATGACGCGAAGAGCGTCGCTCTTTGCTGCGGCTGCGATCTCGGCGGTGTGTCGAGCGCGAGCGACTGCGGCGACTACGGTGCGAGCTGCGACGCTCGGTGTCTGCGGGTCTAAAGCCATTTGACGCTTCCTGTATGCAGTATACTGGGCATTAGTGAAATGGTAGCGAGATAATGCATCACTTGGTCGTACCGGAGCGTCGGCGAATTGAGAAGGCGCTGATGGCGGCATCTGAGGAGGATACGCGCCGCGTGACGGAGGGGGCGGCGCAGGAGCGGGGCCTCCTGTCTGTTGCTTCTTCATCCACGCGGGCAGCGTGAGCTCGCGTCCACGGCCGGCCATTATTGTCCTTGTCTTCTGCTTGGCACGTCCACCACTGGCGCCTCGTGGCATACACCTCTGAAAATTCATATCACGAGTAGGAATCATCCAGAATGATTGGAAGACAACAGGTATTCATTTTAGCAGATATTTTTCTTTGAATTTGTATTAGCACGATAGAATGTGTGAAATAGATGAAAACTTTATATTTTTCTTTGAATTTGTATTAGCACCGTAAAATGTGTGAAATAGATGAAAACTTTAATAGGCAGCACAGCGCGCAGGCATGCATCAGCTTGAAGAGGGTCAACTAAGTTGAAGCCGATCCGCAGTCGCGCATGACCTGCTGCGCAATGGCCAACGTGTTCGCGTCGCTGCCCGACGGGATCTCGCTCTCCCACGTGCACGACGGGATCTGCTTCAGCTTCCTCACCGCGCATTTACAGGCTTCTTGATTGCAGAACTCGTGCGCTTGGTCCGTCGGGAGCCACTTGACCGAGCCGTACAGAAGCGGCGCCACGCAGTCGCGAAGCGAGTCGGCTAGACCGCCCTCGTTGGTGTTCAACATGTAGCGCAACTGGTCGAAGCTGCCGCACGCATCGATGCACAATGCAGTCGCCACAGTTAACAGCACCGTCAGGACTTGGATCTGCATCGTTCTGGTCGTGGACACGTCGCAAGGAGGTGGAGAATTGGGAAATGGTGGCTGCGAATGTCTACTCAATCAGCCGTTGGAGACACAGATAATGTAATGTAGCAGTAGCAATATGGCCTTGATGGAGCCTCAAACTCGTGCTGAGTAGCGTCGGTTCCTGCAATAAATTGACAAGGATCGGATCGTCCAAGAGTCACTTGCAGACAATATGAGCGCTAATCGAGTAGTTTCCAAGCAGACGGAAGAGCTCTTCCGCGCGAGCGAGACAGGGGATGTACAAGTTGTCGAGGATCTTGTGCAAGACCCGCAGGCTGACATCAACTGGCACTGCACGCAGGCGGTGAGGCGTTATTTGGTTGTTTAGATGAAGACGTGGCGTTGATGCGTGGTGGTACCTTCAGTATGGAGCTACACCGCTCATTGCTGCCATCTCCAATGGACACCAGGAAATTGTACAGATTCTACTAAAAGCTGACGCAGAGCTCGGCGTTTTGAAGACCCCGGTACGGCTGACTAGATTTGTTAGCAGTGTTCGTTGATGTCGTGCTCAGTATTGCTGTTTGGATACAGGACCGCAATAGTCCTCTACATGAGGCTGCTTCCAGGGGTGACCCAGACATCGTGCAGCTTGTTTTGAACAAGATTATGGAGAAACCGAGTGAGGAGGCTGCTGAGCTCATTAACCTGCAGAACCAAGTAAGGAGGTATTTTAGTGTGGACTCTGCTCACGGATAGCCTCCTGATCTTCTACATCTTGTTCTTGGAGTTTGGAAACACGCCATTGCACAATGCTGCCCGAACAGGGAGTCCCGGATGTGTCTCCCATTTGCTCGAAGCCGGTGCAAGACACTCCTTAAAGAATGTTGTGAGTTCTTACTCCACATCAACTTCCAAGACAAAGAACTGAAACTTTTAGCATTTTCTATTGTACAGAACGGCTCCATTGCCCTGCACCACGCGTGCTACAGTGAAGAACCAAACGCAGAAGTGGTTCAGCTCCTTGTTGGAGCTGGATCGGACGCTAATGCTCTCGACGAGCAAGGTTGCTCCCCGCTAATTGTAGCTGCCAAAAAGAACCAAACCGAGGCAATCGATTTTCTGCGCAAACACGGTGCTGACATCACGCTCAAGAATTCAGTAAGTGCATTGTTCTTAGAAAAAGGATAATAGTGATCTCATGCAGGTTTGTGTATGTATATGTTGTTTTACATTGCCCCAGTTCGGAGAAAATGCGCTGCACTTTGCGGAGCTACGGAACAACACGAATGCTATCCACTTGCTGGAGTGATGCAAAAAGGTAGCAGGATCCGATACGCATCTGACTACGTGAAATCATGACTACTATCGAAGATTGACCTTCACCGTTCAAGTCAGCATGCACACCTCTGAGCTGGAAGGGAGGAAGTAAGAAGTTTGTATAGCATTTTCATGATTCAGTGACGCTCTGATCAAAGTAATAAGCTCATACATTGATTTCGTCGACGAATGACATCTAAAGTCGCCTCGATGAAGAGAGCGACGAGTTAGGAGCCGAGATGTGACCGCGACATACAGGACAATCTAACCGCGCATGGAGCCACATACAAATGCACGTATCATGGAAGTGATGGCCACACGGCAGCTCAACACCACAAGCACGACCTCGGTCAGCCGATTCTTCTGGAAATCGATCGATTTTAGCCATGCAAACCGTGCAGTTTGTGTCCTGTTGCCCGCATTCCCCATTGATATCGACACGGCGCAGTGAACGGATAACGTCCAAAGCATCAGCGTCGTGTGGGTATTGCATTTCAGTTAGTTCCTCGGTCGATCGCAGGATTTCTCGCAGAGCTTCACATTCGTGCATCCACTGTGCGTGTTTGCTGAGCACGTCAAAGAGCTTTTCAAAGAAAAGTTTGATGATGTCGCACTTGCGCTGCTTGTGTCCCGGATTGATGGCACTCCATCGCTTTACGGCCGACCATGCGCGCATTTCCTCCTTGAGTTGTATGCACATCGCACAGCATTTTTTGACCCCATTGCGTTCACCTTGTCGGTTCGCTTTGTAGTGCTTCTTGACAAGGTGGTTCATTTGCAGCTCGAACTTGCGCACTTCGAAGAGCGACACACCGAACCCCCAGTTATGACGAGGCATAGTTTTCTCTCGCTTCATCTCGACGAAGAACCGAGCTTTCAGTTTGCTTTTTGTATGAGCCACAGAGACGTCAATGGTGACATCACGAAGTCCTGCTGCTCGCGGAATGTCGGCGAGTTCGCGTATGCGTTTGCTGACGATTGCACGCCTGCCAAAACCACTCGGGGTGGTTGGAGCAGAGCGGTGGAAATTCTCGATAGAGCGTTGATAGCTCTCTGCTAGCGAGGCACCCGACGAAAATACGACGGCGGTGTCTTCGTTCTTTCGTACTGCCACCATCGATGGAAAGTGGTTGCTGGAACCGGCGCAATATGGAAATGACTGATGACAAGTGGAATGTGCACTTGCAGCTCTGCGATCGCCGGCTCTGCGTATCTCTTGAGCTAGTAACCATCTGGACAAAGCTCATGAGGGAGAGCTCGCACAGCAACCATTTGCAGCCATGAACACATGCTCGAAGTCCTCCGGATAGAACGTCAACATCGTCCAGATGGGAAGTTCGGACATCGCTGTTTCATATCACCAAGAAAAACCATCAGAGCATCGTGTACTGTGCAACTACTTTGTCAGCTAGCACGGAAACCGCGTGTTGATCCTGATGCTTTAGGAGTCGATGAGGTCAGCCGACACAACTAACAATTGGCATGAGACAGCGAGCTAGGACAACGTCGCCGTCGGACAAGGATTTACACGGATAAAAATCGTCTAACGACTCAACTAGAAGCTGAACATTATCCCCAACATTGCTCCACCAAGACATTCAGCCGAAAATCCATTTGAGATGGACAGTCATGTTGAAGTGGTTGTGAATGTTGCACGAAGATGTCCTCCCATAATTTTAGGTTTCGTACACATTGTGCAACACGCCATCTCCATCTTCCTCATTGGTCAATATTCTGCCGCCCTAGGAGGACCAGTCATTCGCGGCCATTTGCCTCTCACGCGCCATACTGACTTCCGCTCTCGAGCTTAATCCGATTCAGTTCTATCTTTCCTGTTGCACCATGTCCTTCGCCGACCTTAGCAAGACCCAGCGCGACGAGTTCGCCGCTTCCCTGGCCATCCTGGCGCTCTACGACGCCGGTAAGGAGGTCACGGCTGACGCCCTGAACAACACGTTCAAGGCTTCGGGCAACGACGTGGCTGCCTACGTGGCTCCGCTCTTCGCTGACCTGCTGAACCGCGGCCTGGACGTGGAGAAGTTCCTTGCTGGCCCCTCGGCTGGTACGTTGCAGTTAATTACTAGAGAACAGTTAAAGTGCAATACTAACCACCCACTTTTGCCATTAGGTGCTGCCCCTGCTGCTGGTGGTGGAAAGTGCAATACTAACCACCCACTTTTGTCATTAGGTGCCGCCCCTGCTGCTGCTGGTGCTGCTGCTGGTGCCGCCGCCGAGAAGGTGGAGGAGAAGGCCGTTGAAGAGGAGGAGGAAGTCGACATGGGCGGCGGCATGGACATGTTCGGCGGAGACGAGGACTACTAAGTGTCCAGTCTAGAAATCGCAGGACTTCGAGTCGGTCGGAGCATTCGCATTGGAGTGGGAAGACTGTTAGATCTCGTTCTAGTTTATGGACTCTCGTGCTTCCCTGTCTCCTGTAATGCGAATAAAACGAAGGGCTTACAAGGAATTACAGTCTTATCGATGCAGCACACGCAGACGAAGATCGCTATGCAGTCGTTTGTCCATCTCGGCGTACTTCTGCAGAGCTGTTTCTTCGTGACTTGCGAGTCGTTGCTCCAAGATCTGGATACGGAACATGGTCTCACTGCAGAATCGCTCAAACTCTTCGTCTGTGCCTTGGTCGTGTTCGCGTTGACTACGTTGAAAAGCAGCTTGACGCTTGGCCAGTAGTGCGTTCTCCTTGTCGAGTCGTCCTTGGATGATGTTGGCACGTTCGAGTAGTCGCTCTTTTAGGTTGCGCAGACACATATCACGCACAGATTGAGCGTCTTCCTTGGACAGATCACTTGTTGCATGAATGCTCTGCAGGAACGGACTAAGGTAATCCACTTCGCTCTTTGTCTACGAATAACAAATGTGAGATGAGTAGATTGACGAGCAAGATGACGTACGTTTTTGTCGAGCTCTTGGGCGTCTTCTTTCTCTTTTGCTTGTGTTTCATCTTCATTATTGTCGAAGAAGCTAGTCTCTAGGACAATCGCCATTTCCTCACGCTTCCGGATTTTTAGGATGTCTTGAGTTTCGATGTCGGAGTGACGAACGGCACTGTAGCAGTCCTTCTCCATCTAAATAATGCAAACACGGCATAATAAGCAGAATACTCGTTAGAATAAGGTAGAGTTGTAATACCTGCACAGATGCTCGCAGCTCGTTTTCCAGTACTGAAAGTTTCGGTTTCTTCGCGTTTGGATCTGCCATCACGACCTCGACAGGAACATTGGGAGCTTTGAAATACACGCGTGACCCAGCTGTAATCTTGCCCGTAGCGTAGTGGAAATACACGCGGATAGAACCTTCGTGGACATTATACGCCCGTTTGCGTTGATCTTCATCAGCTACAAGCGCAGGGTTTCGAGCAAACTTTTCTTTCATTTTCTTGATTGACAGCTCACCAGCAGGGCCACCAGGTAGAATGTAAGGATTCTTTGAGTCCACTTCATCTTTATCTGTCGCGAGTGTGACAGACCTAAAGATGAGGAAGTCATCACGGCCATCGAAATGCTCCACGACGCGCTTTTGGATTTCCTCTTCGCGTTTCACCAAACCGTCAGGGCGAGCACTTGTGTAAAATTGAAGCTCACGACGATACCCGATCCACTCGGTACGTGATCTCAACGCCTCCGGAACTCTTCCTGGTGCAAAACGCTCCTCGAATTTACCTACAAATGGAAAGCGTGTACGAGACTCGAGTTTGTCTTTCCTGTTTTTGAAGTATTCACGAATCTCGACGGCTAATGTGCAGCCAACATCGCGGAAGATCGTAACCCGCGCAATCAAACCTTGCTCGTGAGTGTTCTCTGCAAACTCCTCCACCTTGGCGCGGTGATACAGTGTGACGTGTTGGCAATCCTTCACAAATCTCTTCTTGTAAGTTGCTCGGTCAATATGAAGCTTGACCACCCACGACGGAGGAATATCGAGAATGAGGTCGTCATCGTCGGTAGCATCTCCGTCATGATGGTTGTCGCTTTCGGTACTAAGCATTTTGAGATCATCAGAGAGATTCACACCTCCTTTTCCACCCTGATCGGCCTCTTTCGCCGATTTACGTTCCGCAGCAGATAGGAAGACGTATTCCCAATCTGTCGAGTTGGACAGATCGAAAAGGGTGAGATGCACAGGATGTTGCTGCATATTGACCCAATAATTTTCATGGTTCCAAACACTTTCGATGGCACTGTACGGTGAGTCTTTCAGTGAATAACTGCATCCAGTTGATGGTTCAAGGTAAAAATGCTCTGAGACTTCGCGCTTGCCTGCACGAATAAGTACCCACGCATGTGTCCGCTTCCCTTCTAGTGCATCTTCGTCATCGTCATTGTCGCCGTATCCGAAATCCAAGACTCGCCGAGCCTTCTCAAGTCGCTCTTTCTCCTCCAATTCTTGTCGCTCCAAATACTTGCTCGTGAATGTCGTACGACTGACCAATTTCACATCACTTGTCGCTTTATTGTCTGAAGCTCCAGGCACTTTAACTGGATCGAGGATCGTATCGCGTTCATGAACCTTTTTCAATTCCTCCTCAACCGGCAAAATCGGCAACGGGGCTTTGCTTTGATCGAGAAGACATAACCATCGAGGCGCAATGCCATTCACAACGTAAGCATCATATCCTGCACCAATGAGAAAAGATGCTACGAGTGTCGCCAAGTCAAAACAATCTCCAGATCTCCACTTGAGCGTGAATGACGGTGACGGTAGACACACAGGAGGAATTGTAGGGTTTGCAAGAGGTTCATACTCGACAATCCCCGCCAAGAAGCGAGCTAAAGCGTGAGCATCATAGAGATCACGATATGGTAACAACGTCGGTCGGATCGTAGTGCACACGAACTTCGGCACACCCTTTTCGTTCGGAGGGTGCAGATACAATGAACGTCGTTGGGGGAACATACGTTCAAATTGTCTTTGAAAGCCAGCAATGTACTCGAGACAGAGCTGTTCCTTCGGACTGTTGCTAGTGTACGACAGCAACTCTATCGGATCCATTGTGTCATCCACGAGACGTCGTTGCTTGGTACTAACCACACCAGCCATCGTGAATTGTCTAGCTGCAATTGCTGCGTCTTCATCAGATTGCGTCACGACATCTTGTCGCTCTTCCAAGTTGTTTTCCATATCGTCCGTGGCATCTTTGGCATCGGCTTTCATATCAAGCACCATGATAAATGAACTCGAGAGCGCAATGGAACGGAAGATACTCGACACAATTAACTTGCGTCCCCCTGCGATAACTCCCCTTCACCAGCTCCTTGATCAAGCAAAACGGATTCGGCTCGTCGTCTAGCCCACGATCGAACCGATGAAGGGCCATGCAAAGGTTTGGGACGACACGACGTCGCAGTATGTGGCACGTGGTTCACCCAAACGAAGCCCCGTGCGGTTAGCTAGACTGAAAATGCTTCAATGTGCTATCAACACTCGCAACTGCGACGTCCGAGACTATTCTGCTGAAGTTCCAAGTCCACGATCAGAGAGACGAATTAATCGTCTTGAAGGACCTCAAGACGAAATGCTGGAGACAATGGGGCCATTGGGAGGACTCATGGGACCGGTATCACGGAGTGGAGAACCTCCACGAAAACAGAGAAAACTTTTGCAGGCGTCGTATCGACCTGGGGAGAAAGTAATAGCAAGTGTAGAAGATCGAGGATACTACGGACTAAGTGACCGAATTGCAGCGTTCTATACGCAGTCAGCTCGAACGCTCACCATTGAGAGGATTTCGAGCTTTACGAAGCGGGAAATTCATGCACCAGTAACATTTGTCAAATCTCCATTACGTTCACCAACAACACGAGCGATGGCGGTGTGTCCAGCACTTGAACGAAGCTCTCCGACCAAGTCTTCTTCTTCTATGGGTCTCAAACAAGATGATGGACCTCTTTCACCTCGAGAAGAACGAGTGGATAATACACAGAATGACCAAGCTGAACAACTTAGTGTATTTGCCGATGCATCGAGAACTTACACTCGACACGTGGAAAATAGTCAAGGGATCTTTCGATCGCCATCTCCTACGAAACATCGGCATCGAAGTCCAACGTCCCGATCAAAGTTTTCGTTGGATGTGAATGAAAACAAATCGAGTAAAAATGTTCAACTGGAGCCTGTACAAGCAACACCACGAACGTTTGAATTGGAGAAGCGACGATATGTGAAAACTATGGAGGCGTATTGGAAGCAAGTGGATGTGTACCTTGCCGCTGCGAGAACGGTGCCGATGGCGTCGGACCGCCCTCATCGTATTCTGAGGCGTCTACAAGTGCCACCGCCGACTAAACTGGATGCTGAGGGTTTACATGCTTTCGATGATCGAAGTGAGGCTATGATCGCCGACATTTTCCAGGAAGTTTATGCGGACTACTACGAAACAATTGCTCGTAGTATGCTTTCTTACGACTTACTTGATGCGAACACGTGCTTGAAAATGAATATCTACCCTCCTTTTCTACAAGCGGAGCAGAAGTGGTGGATGGATGAGATGTATCAGTCAGATGCTTGGCGTGTTCTCCGGCAAACTGGAATCGATACTTATCGAGCTGAATTGGCGCGAAGTCGAATCCAACAAAACTTGTTTGCTATAAACCCGGTGACGTTTGCGCTGCAAGAACAATGGATCATGGAGACACCTCCACCTGAATGGGAAATGTCACCTACAGGAAGAGGAACGACCTTTTCGGCGATCCTGTTTGTTGACGTCCACAGTACAGAGTTTCGAGCGGCGCTACCCAAAACAGTGGATCATTTTGTCGATGCGATCTCTAAACGAGCGGATCTTGTGAAGGATTGTTTAAAAACGTGCTGGGTTACTGCGGCAGCAAAGAGAGTAAACGAATGTGCTTTGCAATTACACTACTACAGCCTTCGTAGTGGCGCAAACGCAGCGGAAACTATGGTTGCACCTGGAGCGGCAGGGGCAGTGAAAGCTTCCCCCATTAATAATCGCGTCTCACCTTCTAAGTCCAAGTCTGATCCACCACGAATCTCTCTTGAGCACGAAACACACACCAAGCTTCTTCATAATCGAATGGAATTTGAAGGGCTTCTACAAAAGCCTCAACCTGATCGACTACATAGTCCAATTATTAACCATGAAGACTCAGAAGCAGCATTGTACCAGAATTTTGCAGGGGTTCTTAATGCAGCAGCAGTTCTGATGGCAAGAAATCTGAGGGAAGCGGTAGAGGCATCAGTAAACGTGTTTGTTAGCTTCATTCGTCAATTCTCGAGCCCAACCTTCAAAGGTGAGTCCGCGTTGTTGCTAGCAGTGGACTGCACTATCATAAGTGATGGAACGGTACGACCTCAGGACGGGTTTTTCATTGAGCCTTCT
The DNA here is from genome assembly GCA_002812785.1 of Phytophthora litchii. Classification (NCBI taxonomy): domain Eukaryota; phylum Oomycota; class Peronosporomycetes; order Peronosporales; family Peronosporaceae; genus Phytophthora; species Phytophthora litchii. The sequence continues at coordinate 54,334 of PCFV01000064.1, read as the reverse complement.
CCTAACGCTTTACGTGAGAAAATTGCATCATGCATCAATATTATCGTGGAATCATCGCACAACTTCCCTCGAATCGATGGTCAAACAAGAATCCCCCCTAAACTTCGTAATGCAGCTACTCTAGGACCAAGCACAATGACACTAGATGATACTTTCGTCGTGAAAGCGAAGAACACATTGGCGGAGCTTATTGCAGAGCATATGCACGATCCAACAGAAATTCTAGCTCTCTTCCAGCCTTATGACTATCTTATCAACGGTGAGTACGAGCTCAAACTTGAGGCAATAATTGCATCAAGTGACAAGTTACTGCGTGGTGAAGGCGTAGCGGAACCAAAAGCTGCTAATGACATACTTATGGTATATCGAAACGAGCTCAATGAGCTGAAACATTTGGAAAACCGTGTGAAGGACGAGATCTGCGATAAGTACAGCTTCAAGCTCTTAGCATTATCGTGCAGCGATGTGAAAGTTAAGCTAGTGAACAAGATCAAAACTCACGCAAACAAAGTTCTGAGCAAAGTATCAGCAGACAATACAAAGCATATGAGCTCGATGATCGCAGAATACGAGCAAATTGGGGCAAAGCTAGTTACGGAGCCGTTGGACTCTTTCGAGCTCAAAGCGCTGGACAAGTTTTACGTCACAAGCATCGAGCTAATTGACGCCCTGAATACCAAACTCTACGAGGATGTTTGTCGCTGCATCCAGTTTCTTAAGGACTTTGACTTTCAGATGGGTCGTGAGGAGATCCAGCTTTTCTTCAACACTTTTCGGTGGCCAGAGAACATCAAAGGCTTTCAGCGGAAAAGCATGGAGCTCCAAACTAAGCGACAACATGAACTGGAACTCATTGTGGAAGGCCGTCAAGAACAACTTTCCAGTCAGTTTTCATCTTTGCAACGCCGCATAGAGAAAATGAGAGACTACGCAAACCTTGCAGACTCGGAAAGCATCTTGAAGCGTATTGAATCGGCTAGAAAGTCTCTCGAAGATGACGAAGCTGAGGCAGAATCTATTAAAGAACAAGAAACGATGCTGGGCATGGCCATAACCAACAACCAGACCGCTCTAACGGATCTGTCCGACATGCTTGGCCCGATCGAGAAATTGTGGACTACAATTTCTCAAACAATGGAGAAGGTAACATTTAGTCGTGAGGCTCCTTTAGCAAGCGTGAATGCTGAAGAGATTGAACGCGATTGTGACCAGTTTCGTCGTACCATAGTGAAAATTATCAAAGAATGCGAGAAGAACACCGACGTGTATGCTGTGGCTATTACAATGGCACAAGAAGTGAAGAAGACGCTGGATGACATGCTTGATAATATTATTCCATTGATGGTACTGCTGTGCACTCCTGGAATTCGCGAAAGACATTGGGAAGAGATTGAACGCATTACGGGAATTGAGGTTCAAGTTCACGAAGGATCAAATATCAATCAGATGATAGAACTCGGTTTGCACCGATTTACTAGTGCTATTGAAGAGACTTGTGTCAGTGCCTCGAAAGAATACTCGTTAGAGAAAGCGCTTGACAAGATGGAGACTGAATGGGTGGGCATTACCTTCTCGACAAAGGAATATCGATCCACAGGTACCTCTATCTTGTGCTCAACTGATGAAATCCAACAAATTATTGATGACCAAATCGTAAAGACCCAATCCATGCGCGGAAGCCGGTATAACAAGCCGTACTTCGAACGGATCAGCAAGTGGGAGAAAATGCTTATCTCAATTCAAGACATCATGGATAACTGGATAAAGGTGCAAGCAACGTGGCTGTACTTGGAACCAATCTTCAGCTCAGAAGATATCATGCGCCAAATGCCTGTTGAAGGTGCACTCTTCCGCAAAGTTGACTCGAATTGGCGGCGCAATATGCAAGAAACTGTGGCTTCTCCTGCTGTTTTAACTGTTGCAGAACGTAGCGATTTATTACCAAGTCTACAGCAGTCCAATATGGACTTGGACACAATTCAAAAAGGCCTTAACGACTATTTGGAGACCAAGCGGCTCTACTTCCCACGCTTCTTCTTCTTATCTAATGACGAGTTACTTGAGATTCTCGCCGAAACCAAAGATCCGCTGCGAGTGCAACCACACCTTAAGAAAGCATTTGACGGTATTTCCCAGCTCGAATTCCAAGACAACTTGGATATCACTGCCATGCTGAGCCCTGAAATGGAAAAGGTACCTTTCAGATACGAGAAAATCGCGCAGAATCTCATCAATCCGAACAATTCTGGAGGAAATGTTGAGGTCTGGCTGGAAGAAGTAGAGATGACCATGAAAAAGAGTGTTGCTTTTCATTTAGATGGATCAATCATGGATTATCCGACAAAAGATCGCTTGGAGTGGGTGCAGCAGTGGCCAGGACAAGTGGTGTTGGCTGTGAATCAGACGATGTGGACTCAGCAAAGTGAAAAAGCACTAAACACTTGTACGAGTGATCCTAATGCGCTTAGGGATCACTTGGGCAAAGTGAAAAAGCACTAAACACTTGTGCGAGTGACCCTAATGCGCTTAGGGATCACTTGCAAATGCTAAGAACAGAGTTAAAACGAACTGTCGAGATGGTCCGTGGCGAATTACCAAAGCTTATTCGTATTACGCTTGGAGCTCTTGTTGTCATGGACGTACACAACCGAGATACGATTGCTGAGCTGGTCGATCTGAAGATCACGGATAAAACAGACTTCGATTGGCTTGCCCAACTGCGATACTACTGGATCCAGGGTGGAGTCTCAGCAACAACTGGAAAACCCCACACTCTTGAATGTCGGATGATTAACACACTTGCTCTTTACGCGTTTGAATATCTAGGAAACAGCATGCGTTTAGTGATTACCCCTTTAACGGATAGATGTTACCGAACACTAACAGGAGCGATCCATCTTAATCTCGGAGGTGCACCAGAGGGTCCTGCCGGAACTGGCAAGACAGAGACGACGAAAGATTTAGCAAAAGCTATCGCCATTCAATGTGTGGTTACCAACTGTTCTGATGGTCTCGATTATCTTGCAATGGGGAAATTCTTCAAAGGCCTTGCAAGTTCAGGCGCATGGGCGTGCTTTGATGAGTTCAACCGTATTCAGTTGGAGGTGCTGTCGGTGATTGCCCAACAAATTCTCTGCATTCAATTGGCGAAGGCACAGCATCTTGAAACTTTCATTTTTGAAGGTACAGAACTTCGACTAAACCCAACGTGCTGCCCATTCATCACGATGAACCCTGGATATGCAGGACGAGCGGAATTACCTGACAATCTGAAAGTGCTGTTCCGTACTGTGGCGATGATGGTTCCAGATTATGCAATGATTGCAGAGATTATGCTTTACTCTTACGGTTATATGGATGCGAGCGCACTATCCAAAAAGATCACCACCACGTACACGTTGTGCTCGGAGCAGTTGTCATCCCAATCTCACTATGACTACGGAATGAGAGCCGTAATGGCCGTACTTCGAGCCGCTGGCAACTTAAAGCGAGCAGAGGGCCATTTGCGAGAAGATACACTGGTACTGCGGTCCATTATTGATGTCAACTTACCAAAGTTCCTATCTCCCGATGTGCCTCTTTTCAATGGTATTGTGTCAGATCTCTTCCCTGGTGTGACGATTGATCCTCCTGACCGACGGGATATGTTAAACTCGATCAACCACGTGTGCAAGCAGTTGAATCTACAACCAGTGCCCAATTTTGTGGAAAAGGTGATTCAGATCTACGAAATGATGATCGTTCGACACGGATTCATGGTTGTTGGGATGCCGTTTTCAGGAAAAACATGCTCTTGGAGAGTGCTATCGGAAGTGTTAGCACACTTGCACCAACAGTTCCCGAACGACCATCGCTATACCAATGTTATCGTTTCTGTGATCAATCCGAAGTCAGTGACGATGGGACAGCTGTACGGGCAATTTGATGCCGTTTCCCACGAGTGGAATGACGGTGTGCTTGCCATCAACTACCGAAATCTGGCTAATAACCCTTCTCCAGATCGAAAATGGCTAATGTTTGACGGACCAGTTGATGCAGTTTGGATCGAAAATATGAACACAGTCCTAGATGATAATCGTAAGCTGTGCTTGATGAGCGGTGAGATTATTGCGATGAGTTCTGTCATGAGCATGATGTTCGAGCCTATGGACTTGTTGGTTGCATCACCTGCAACCGTATCTCGTTGTGGCATGATTTACATGGAGCCCGAGCAACTGGGTTGGATTCCAGTCCTCAATTCATGGCTGGACTCCATTACTGTGGTGGAAGGCAGTAAAGAACCACCCTTTGGGCCGTTTGAAATCAACGGTGAGCAACGAAATCTCATCTATTTCCTATTTTTGTGGCTTGTTGAACCTTGTATTGCGTTTGTTCGAAAGGAGCTGGTCGAGCTCTCTCCAACTGTTGATACGAACCTCGTTCAGAGCCTAATTTATATCTTTGAGGCACAGTTGTGCAAGCTTCCGAAAGATGCAGCGTCGAAAAAGAAGGCTACCATCGAGGCACTTTTCTTATTCTCACTAATATGGTCTGTTGGTGAGAGTATTAATGCTGAAGGTCGAACTAAATTTTGTGAATTCGTGCGCTCAGTTATGGAGAATATCCAGTCGCTGGAAAGCAAGTATGTTGTTGTAAGTCGAGCACTACAAGTTCGCAAATGGGAAAAACCAGCGTTTGAAGACGGGAAAAACACGTACCCGCTAGCAATTTCGATGCCTGGCAAGGGTAACCTACACGATTACTACTTTAACATTGAAGAAAGTAAATGGTTGAAGTGGGAAGAGATGCTCAAACAATATGTGATCCAGCCCAATACGCCGTTTAATCAGATTGTCGTGCCAACAATTTTCACTGCTCAGATGGAATATCTAGTTCAACTTCTAGTATCTAACAAGAGGAAAGTGCTTGTCTGCGGTCCGACAGGAACCGGAAAATCTTGCTATATGACCTCTATTTTGAATGAGGTCCTCCCTCAGGATCAGAATTCAGTGATCATGCTGTCATTCTCTGCAAAAACATCGGCAAATATGACCCAAAATATTATCGACGGCAAACTAGATAAGCGTCGTAAAGGTGTGTTCGGTCCACCACTTGGAAAGAACGCCATCGTTTTCGTCGACGACCTGAATATGCCATTGGTTGAAACCTATGGTGCACAACCACCTATTGAATTAGTGAGACAGCTAATCGACAGTGAAGGCTATTACGATCTGAAGGAAATGTCATGGAGAAAGATCGTGGATACCATTGTGTTAGCAGCAATGGGACCACCAGGTGGAGGAAGAAATAACGTTACTCCACGGTTGCTTCGTCACTTCAATCTATTGTGCTTCTCTGAATTTGATGATACAACACTTACGCGTATCTTCACCACTATTTTGGATTGGTACTTCGGCTCGAATCCGTTCATTCCAGAAGTGAAGCGACTATCAGAAGCTGTGGTTTCTGCTACCTTGGAGTTGTATCAATCTGCCATGATGTCATTACTTCCCACTCCAAAGAAGTCTCATTATACGTTCAACCTGCGAGATTTCTCACGAATTGTACAGGGAATCATGCTGGTGGTGCCTAATGACCAGTTTAGCGCCAATAGCTTGGTGAAGCTGTGGGTACATGAATCTCTTCGAGTAATTGGTGACCGTCTAATTGACGATGAGGATCGGGAATGGTTTAATGACACTCAGAAGAAAATCACTATCAAGCACTTTGCAACGAACTTCGATAAAGTATTTGCAAGCCTTAAACGTGGCTCTGAGGGTCCTGTTTCAGCGGTTGACATGCGGAATCTGTTCTTTGGGGACTACATCGATCCGGATGCAAGCCCACGGCTTTATAAGGAAGTGGATGTTCGTTTAGACACGGACTTTGATGGTATCGCGCAACTCATTCAATGTCTGGATGGGTACTTGACCGAGTACAACGGTATTAGCCGCAAACCCATGAACTTGGTCATGTTCCTGTTTGCCATCGAACATTTGTCTAGAATCGTTCGCGTGCTCAATATGCCTGGTGGAAATGCTCTTCTAGTCGGTGTGGGTGGTAGTGGACGACAAAGTCTAACGCGGTTATCGGCGTTTATCGTTGATTTCGAGATCAAGCAAATTGAAATCTCGAAAAACTACACTATGACTGAGTGGCGTGAAGACATGAAAGATGTTTTGCGTATGGCTGGCACTGGTGCTCGGCCGTTAGTGTTCTTGTTCAGTGACACGCAAATCAAATACGATGGTTTCGTGGAAGATATCAACAACATGCTAAACTCAGGAGAAATCCCGAATTTGTTCCCGTACGATGAGCGGGCTGGCATCTGTGAAGCTGTCCGTCCTCACGTGAAGGAAAAATTTGGCAAGGCGGTGGGAGATAATATGAACCAAACCCAGTTGTATGCATTCTTCCTACAGCGTGTACGTAGTAACTTACACATTGTGCTCGCGTGTTCCCCGATTGGCGATGCCTTCAGGGACAGATTGCGAAAGTTCCCTTCGCTTATTAACTGTTGTACAATCGATTGGTTCACGGCATGGCCTTCTGACGCTCTAGTGGCAGTGGCCGAGAAGTTCCTAGCTGACGTGGAAATGGATAGTACAAACGTACGCAAAGCCATTGTGGACACGTGCCAGTACTTCCACGTGAGCGTGATGGATCTTTCGGATAGATTCCTAAAATCTCTACGTCGGCAAAATTACGTGACGCCGACATCGTATCTTGAGCTCATCGTTGCATTTAAAAGCTTCCTGGCACGTCGGCGGGAAGCTGTACAAGGTGCTCGCAACCGCTATGTTGTTGGCCTCGAAAAGATAAATTTTGCAGAAAACAACGTAGCAGTGATGCGAAAGGAACTTGAAGACTTGCAGCCCGTTCTTGATCAATCAAAGAAAGACACGGATATTTTGATGGAGGAAATCAAGGCAAAGCTCCCTGGTGTCGAAGTCCAGCGTAACGAAGTACAAGCTGATGTTGCAGTGGCTGACGCTTCAAAGGCTGAGTGTGAGCAGCAGAAAGCCAGCGTTGAGGCAGATCTGGCGGAAGCCATTCCAGCTCTGGAAGAAGCTCTGAAAGCACTTGATACCATCAAGCCAAGTGAGATTAATGAAGTCAAAGCTATGAGTAACCCGCCTGCAGGTGTGAAGCTGGTGTGTGAGGGTGTTTGTGTAATGCTTGGCATTAAACCAGCTCGCATTCCAGACCCGCAAGATCCATCAAAACGTATCATGGATTACTGGGGTCCGTCACAGAAAATGCTTAGCGACCCGACCTTTATCACGACGTTGAAAAAGTTTGACAAGGACAACCTCGATCCGAAAACTATGAAAATCGTCGTCAGTAAGTACATCGCTGATGAAAACTTCAGCCCAGAAAAGGCCGAGAAGGCCTCAAAAGCAGCAGCAGGGCTTTGTAAATGGGTTCATGCAATGGCCCTGTACGATAACGTCTCTAAGGTTGTTGCACCAAAACGCGAGGCACTAAGAGTAGCCGAAGAGCAGCTTGCTGAAGTTATGCAAAAACTTAACGAAAAGTTATCGCAGTTGAAAGAGGTGGAGGATGGTCTAGCCGAGTTACAGCGGCAATTTGACTCGGCCACAAAGCAAAAAGAAAATCTCGAGTACCAAGTGGATTTGACGGGTAAGAAACTAGTCCGAGCGTCGACACTTATTGAAAGTCTAGGAGGTGAGAAGACACGATGGACTGAGTTCGCAGAACAGCTAGCTGTTCAATACAGCAGATTGACGGGAGATGTGCTGATATCGGCAGGAGTGGTTGCGTACCTCGGCCCTTTCACTTCACTATATCGTCAAGATGCCGTGCATGATTGGGTAGATCGTTGCAAGCAACTTGATATTCCTTGCAGTGATTTACCGTCCCTCAATGGTTCGCTTGGTGACGCTGTGCAAATTCGAAAGTGGAATATTGATGGACTTCCGACAGACGGGTTCTCTGTCGACAATGGTATCATCGTCTTCAATTCACGTCGGTGGCCGTTGATGATTGACCCACAGGGCCAAGCCAACAAATGGATTCGCAACATGGAAAAAGATAACCAGATGACGGTAATTAAGCTCACCGATGCCGACTACATGCGAACACTAGAAAATTCAGTTCAATTTGGCACACCGGTACTACTGGAAAATGTTGGAGAAGAACTTGACCCATCACTAGAACCGCTGCTACTGAAGCAAACGTTCAAACAGGGTGGAGTGACATGCATTCGGCTTGGCGATTCAACTGTTGAATACGCCGAAAGTTTCCGTTTCTACATTACCACGAAGTATCGAAACCCTCATTATCTACCAGAAGTGTCTGTGAAGGTGACACTTTTGAATTTTATGATCACTCCACACGGCCTTGAAGATCAGCTTCTTGGTATCGTTGTTGCACAGGAAAGACCAGATCTGGAAGAACAAAAGAACAAACTCATTGTGCAGAACGCACGCAATAAGGGATTATTGAAGGAGATCGAAGACAAGATCCTGAATATTTTGTCATCGTCTCAGGGTAATATTCTTGAGGATGAAGATGCTATTAACACTATGAATCAGAGCAAGCAAGTTGCAGACGAGATCAAGAAGGAGCAACAAGTCGCTGAAAAGACCGAATTAGAGATTGACTCTGTCCGCCAAGGCTACAAACCCGTGGCCTATTCAAGCCAAGTACTATTCTTCTGTATCGACCAGCTTGCAAACATTGAGCCAGTTTACCAGTATTCGCTGTCCTGGTTCATCAACTTGTTTATTGCAAGCATCCAAAACAGTGATCGATCACCAGATCTCGCTCAGAGACTCCACAATCTCGACGCTCACTTCACGTATTCGCTTTATCGCAATATTTGCCGTTCGTTACTGGAGAAGGACAAACTCATGTTCTCCTTCCTGTTGTGTATTTCGATTAAGCAAGGAAAGCAAGAGATTGAAAGCAGCGAATGGTACTTCTTACTAACTGGAGGCATTGCGCTCTCAGAGCCGCCACCCAATCCGGCCAAACTGTGGCTCAGTGACAAACAATGGGCGGAGTTCTCACGCCTAAGTGCTCTGCCAGCATTCAATGGCATCATTGAAGAGTTTATCGACAATGATGAACAATGGAAAGCTGTCTATGATAGTCCAATTGGTCACACCCTTCCGTTCCCTGGCTTACTGGGACAAGTTAGCGAGTTCCGCAGGCTTCTAGGTCTGCGGTGTATCCGTCCTGATCTTCTTGTTGTTGGAGTTCAACAGTTCCTGGTCAAAGAAATGGGTGAAAAATTCGTGAAGCCCCCGCAATTCGATTTGGGGCTTTCGTACTCAGACAGCAGCGTGTCATCACCATTAGTATTTATCTTGTCGCCGGGATCCGATCCAATTAGTTCCGTACTTAAATTTGCAGACTCGCTTCGACAGAAAGCCGAGACAATTTCACTTGGCCAAGGGCAGGGTCCCATTGCTGAGCGCATGATTGTTCGTGCCCGAGAGGTTGGCTCATGGGTTGTACTCCAGAACTGCCATTTAGCGCCAAGTTGGATGCCTGTAATGGAGAAAATTACTGAAGACATTAAACTTGACAACACGCACCCAGATTTTCGGTTATGGTGTACGACCTACCCGTCGGATGTGTTCCCAGCGGCAGTATTGCAAAATGGTGTTAAGATGACTAACGAACCACCCCAAGGTCTTCGTGCCAACCTGATGGGGTCGTACATGTCTGACCCGATTGGTGAGAAGGGATTCCTAGAGTCTGTGGTCAAAGGAACCGAGTTCCGTGTACTACTTTACTCGCTGTGCTTCTTCCATGCGTTGGTGCGTGAACGTCGGCAATTTGGACCGCTGGGCTGGAATATTCAGTACGAGTTTAATGAGTCTGATCTGAGCATCAGTATCCGACAATTGGCCATGTTCGTCGATGAGAACGTACAATTACCACTACGCGCGTTGAATTACTGCACAGGTGAGTGTAACTACGGAGGTCGTGTGACGGACGACAAGGATCGCCGCACGCTGATGTCAGTTCTTGGCAAGTTTTACTGCGTGGATGTGTTCAAAGAGGGCTACGCGTTTGATGAGCAAAGCGTGTATACGATGCCTCCTGATGGCGATTATGATTCATACCTCAAATTCATTGAAGGCTTGCCTTTGGTGGCTCCTCCTGGAGTATTTGGACTTCACGACAATGCCACGATCACTAAAGACCAGAATGCAACAGCTAAGCTTTGTCGTGATGTGCTGCTTACTCAAAGCTCTGGTGGAGGTAGTGAGGGCAGTAGTGGATCACAAGAAGAACTTGTGGAGGTGGTTGCTAACGATATTTTGGCGCGTTTACCACCGAACTTTGACATGGAGGTAGCCCAAATTCGCTACCCAGTGCGGTGGGACGAATCGATGAACACAGTGCTTTGCCAAGAGCTCGTGCGCTTTAACAACCTCATGTCGACCATCCGTTCGAGTCTTGAAAGTCTGCAAAAAGCACTAAAAGGCCTCGTGGTCATGTCAGCGGAGCTCGAAAACGTGTCAAAGAGCTTGTTTTACGGGAAAATCCCTGCGTTGTGGGCGTCCAAGTCGTATCCTTCACTGAAACCACTGGGTAGCTACGTGACCGACTTGCTGGAGCGCATAGCATTCTTTAACAAGTGGCTCCTTGAGAAGCCACCGATTGTCTTTTGGATCTCAGGATTCTTCTTCACTCAAGCGTTTTTGACTGGTGCCAGTCAGAACTACGCGCGCAAGTATACTTTACCTATCGATCAGTTGGGCTTCGACCACGAACCAATGCCTCGGAATGACTACGCACAACCACCAAATGTACGACCCATGCTTGTTTTGTCAATATGTAGAGAAACTCACATGCTATGCTGTTTTCAGGATGGTGTGTATGTACGTGGGTTGTTCCTCGAAGGAGCGAAATGGGATAAAGGCACGAACGAGTTGGCGGAATCCGACCCAAAGGTTTTATTCTCACTGGCACCGGTGCTGCTGTTTCGGCCGGTGAGGAAGACTGAAATGAGTCAACGGAGTTCGTATTCGTGTCCAGTCTACAAAACGAGGTGCGTTTGGCAATTGGTGTCGGATGATCAACTGAACGAAATATCCTAACCGGTTTTGCAAATTGTTGTATACAGTGAGCGACGAGGTACATTGTCGACAACAGGTCACTCGACGAACTTCATTTGTTTCATCCGATTGCCAACAAGTAGAGCGGAGGCGCATTGGGTTGCACGTGGTGTGGCCATGTTATCCCAATTGGATGACTAGCACTTGGCAAAAGAATATCAATCTTTAGTACAGCTAGCAACACTGCAAAACTCTTCTTGTCATTAGCGCAAAGTGTGCATCTTTCTCGTAGAAGTAAGTGCTGTTGGGCCAATGTCATCCACCCAAGCATCGAAGCGAACATGACCATTGCCACAGCATCAAACCCTTTCGGCTATCATCGGCATATCCGGGCTAGGGCTCCTTCGTGAGGATAATACCTCATCGTACTGTTGTGTGAGTACATGGTCTCCGTTATAGCTGCCGTCTACAGTGCACACTTTTCGCTGCCCTATACTATTAATACAGCAAAACGAACAAACCCACCGCCTGCAGCAACTAGTTTCATTCCTAGCGCACAAAAACCGTATTGACGCTCTTCTCTGAGTTCCTCAGCTCTTCGCGAGGCATCGGGACCCTAAATGCTGAGTTAAAATGATGTCTCGGTCGAGATGAGCGAGGGATTTCGCGCCAGAAACAGGGCTTCAAAGGGCTTACACTTGCTTTTCGTATGGTCTAGTCTCGCATCGCAGCGCCAGGTGGTGAGCCTCTAGGTGCATTGCATTGCCATCGTCCAACACATTTGCGCTTTGTCAGCGTCTCCGTCAGTCGTGGCCATGGAGTGGGAAGCGCAATGTCTCGAGTGTGACGAAGTCCTGGACGACGACGACCTCATGAGCACACAGGAGTCGGAAACAGGCCAAGCACTGGGTCTCCTCGTATCGGACGCACCCTGGACTGCGGAACTGTCGTTCGAGGAGCAAACTGTACGTCCCCCTGCCCCCTAGGAAGGGATTCATTATTAACAAGAAGTGTATGTAGCTGGTGGCATTAGAAGACCAGGACGTGGACATTGTGTACCGTTCCATGCTGCGTCAAGAACTCGTGCGACCAGATTTCTCCAAGCAGTATGAATATCTGAAATACCGTCGCGTACTTGTGGACTGGATGGCAGAAGTAGGGGAGACGCATTTACGGATGCGCAAGGAATATGTTCATGCTGCTGTGGGATACCTCGAGAAGGTACTGGCATGTGACGAACCACTGCCACGGAAGGATCGATTTCAGCTGCTGGCACTCAGTTGTTTGCGTATGGCACTCAAGTTTCAAGGCACTGAAGAGGAACTGCCACCTTTGGCGGAATTCTGGGAGATGGGCAATCGGATGTACTCGTACGATGAGATCAACGACGCAGAAGCAGACATTTTTCAAAAGTGCGTGGATATGTTCGTCAGATTCAACGGCTTCCGTTTGACTGGGAGTTTTACATGATGCCGTTGATGCTAAATTTGCTTGTGTAAACAGACTGGACTGGAGACTGGCGGTAGTGACACCACTGCACTTCCTGCAGCATTACATGGGACAGACAGTGTTGTTTGCGGATGACCGACTGCTGGGATCGGAGCTAGTGGATGAAGCACACGGATATTATTGCAAGTATGCCGAGTTCTTTGTGGATCTTGTACTGCAGGAGTATTCGTTGCAGGTGTATAGACCATCAGTCGTTGCTGCGAGCATTTTGGTGGCGTCTCGCAAGGCGTTGGGAGTCACTCCGCTCTGGCGAGACGAGCTGTCGGTCCTCACTGGATACGACGAGAAGCAGGTAGCACCGTGCTTTCAAGCAGTTTGGGAACACTTTGAAGCGACTTTCGGCCCCCGAAACAAGGACATCTACGAACGAGATGACTCACCTACTGGCGTGGCTGAATTCTGAGGTCCACGTGGTTGTCGTTCCACTTCTTGATGTTCATTGTGCGACGATCGAGAGGAAAGGAGCAAATAATTGTTAGGGCGTAGTCAAGTATTTATGTCGCTGGCGGCTTCTAGCTCGGTGATTGATCTTGCTTCGATACAAGCTCAATAATCGTGGCAGGAGAGAGGCTTGGTGGCGCTAGCGTGTGTGTGGATTCTCTCTTCAGTAGATTTACCGACAGTTGGTATTTCACGTGTCAGTCACAGAAGATTAAGAGGATCATTGGACAATTCCGATAATCAACACGATGATAACCATTATCAAGGAGAGTGTTTGTTTATTGAATTGAATTTGGACAGCCGACGTGTACGGCTGCGAGGCTAACGCAGGAACATATTACCATGCTCTATCGATGCGTAAATTATAGGCACTGCTGGTTACACTGTTACTTCAAGCAATTTCCAGTTGGTGAGCACCCTCACTCAAGACCACGGTAAAGAGCGATCCGAGTCACCGATTTCACCACCTTTAACGCGATCTTTGACCTGCACATCGTAGTAGCCAACCCCAGGGCTTTCACTCTTGGTAATGAACGAATCTCGCGAGATTCTCGCACGCGACATCACTGCTCCACGAGACGACAGTGAAGTAGCCCCAGCCTCCGAAGCTCCCGTTGTGTTTGCGGCATACTTCTGCGGCATGTAATTGTACCGCTTGTTCAAGTTTCGCAGCGCCGCACCACGTGGCGACCGATTGCCTCCGCGGCGTGCAGACGTATTGGACGAGTTCGATGTATAAGATGATACTGACACGTTGTCGGCATTGGCAAGAGCGGCAGCACGAGCACTGCGTGCACGCATACTTGCAGAACGAGCTACAGGCATGGACTGCGCCGAATATCCTGAGATTGACGAAACGTTTGATGAGGCATAAGCACCAGTTCCTCGTCGAGGAAGACCAGCTTTCTGGTCCATGGCTTCCAAAACCTCAGGGGTCAGGCGGACCTTAGATCCACCGCTACTCGATGAAGGACCTGCTGTGCGACGTGGACGGGTTGCGCCATTTTGTTTGGACTGCTGGTTTTGCTGTTGCTGTTGACGAGAAGCCATCGTACCACTAGATTCACCACGCAAAGTGAGAAGCTTCTCAGAGCACATTTCAAGCTGCCGCGCGATTTGTTTGGCTTCTTCGTGTTTGCGCAAGAGTGCTACCTTGAGCTGTTCGATTTGCTCAACAAGCTCAGCTTCAGTCGTGTGGTCCGCCTCGTGATCCTCTGGCCCATTACGTTGGTTCGACTCGTTATTGAGGTGTGGTTCTGCTGACATACGCGTTTTGGTGGTATCTCCCTTCTGTTGGTTATCGCTACCCCGTTGATGGTTAGAATCACCAGTTTTCTTCCTCCCCCTTCCGCTACCCCGGCTGTTGCGACTGCGACCACTTCCATTGCTACCGTTGCTCCGCACACTACGGCGATCAAAAGACCCTTTGCGACGCCCTCCGTGTTGTTGTGGCTCAGGGGCAGATGAAGCAGCCAATCCCGATGGTGCCACTTGTTGCTGAGCTGGTTCAGGCGACAGTGATGGCGACGTCATTAACTCGGGTCCTCGGAAGGTGATCTTTAATGGAAGCCCCGCATTTTTGATCACATCGTGAACCTGACGAAGTCCCATATCCTGCAATGGCGTACCCGCAATGCTCACGATCGTCACACCCGGTGCCAGTCGTGGGAAGTGCGTGGCTGCACTCTTTGGGTAGATCGTGCCAACTTCCGTGCTACTGTCATGTCCACGTTTCATCGTGAACCCCAATGGAAGTTTGTGGAACAGCACACAAAATTCACTCGTCTCTCCATCACTATCCACTCCACTCACACTACTAGCAGCAATGGATAGTGTCGCATTATCATGAGCCTTAGTATTAGCTGGGAGAGTTACACCCAGTTCCAGCTCGTCTCCATTTGCACAACATTCATTGATTGGCGTTCCAGCCACCAGAAATTCCTGCTTCTTGCGGTGGAAAACCACATTGCACTCGGGTACTTCACTGTCTGGGAAGGTGCCTTGATAAGCTTCAGCCGCTGCGCCTAATAGCGCCTCGCATGGCCATTGGGGGTTCACAATACAGCGAAGAGAAGCACCCACGAGGTTAACAGTAACGAAAAACTTGTCGCCATTGCTCGACGTCTGTGAAGCCTTTTCAGCTGCAACCGACGCAGGTGCAGGTAGAGGCGCCTCGCCTGTAGAGGCCATGGCAGTGGAAGGGGACAATACACGCAGCAATGGGCTTGTGCGCGGCGGAGATGGCGTGGAGCTACTCGACCTATTCTTGAATGACCACCCTGCACTTGACCCGAGAATATTAGCCAATGACGAAACAGCTGGTAACGGAAGAATAATGTAGCCATGTGGTACTAAAACAGCTGGTCACAGAAAAAGAATGTAGCCATGTGGTACTGCATTGGCGATCTTAGAGCAACTTTCGGAAGGACAATACGTCGAAGCAAGTATCACAGACTCGGTCGGGCTTCAGTACTTGGAACTTTGGGATGGCAATCTTGTTGCTGGAGCAATTGTAGCACACAGTGCGACCACAGTGACGACAATGGTGCTTACGCATTGCTAGGCGGAACGTTGTATGGCAGGAGGAACATTCCGTAGTCTGCTCGTCGCCGACCCACTCAGGTGGATGCGACAGGTTGCGCAGCACTGGAACTAGCATGGAGCCTTGATTTGTGTTCTCTACGAGATCCACCACGCTGCGTCCTGCTGCATCCAGTAAGTGTACGAACGCACCAGCACTCACCAGCGCGACTGCTACGTCCTCGCTTCCTCGACCAACAGCGAGATGCAAAGCTGTACTGCCGTCTAGACTCTGTGCGTGGATATTTGCACCGTGCTCAATCTAGTAGCAGAAAAATAAAAACAATACGAGGAGTTAGTGCTATGGTCAGTCTGGAGCTACAATAAACTTTGCTGGTCACTTACGAATGCGTTGATAAGTGATGCCGGCCCGCTCTGGTGTGAGCAGAACAAATGAAGCGCTGTGTAGCCAAACCAATTTGCTCGGTTTGGATCCGCACCATTCTCGAGCAGTAGTTGCAGCATTTTCTGACACCGCTCAGACGGTGACATTGCAGCAAGGTGAAGCGCAGTGTTGCCCTTCAAATCTTCTTGGTTGATGTCAAAGCCACTCGGTTCCTCGTGTTCATCCACTCTTTCACCATCTACCTGTTTGATTTGCTGCGATTCAGTAGACAGAGTATCATCTGTTGTCCCACTGCTTTCGCAGCTTTGGTCACTGCTTGTTGCCAACTTTTTGGCCTTGACAACATCGTTCTCATGAAGTAAAACAAGAGTCACTGCAGTATGACCATTAGCAGCTGCATGATGAAACGCGTTTTGTCCTTGATCATCCACAATTTCTTGTTCTGCACCATGGCGAATCAAATATGCGACCACAGCAACGTCTCCCCGTGAAGCAGCAATGTGCAACGGCGTCCGACCTCGTCGGTTCGGGATATTGGCATTTGTTCGGAACGCGCTGTTTAGCAAAATCTCAACAGTTTCAATATTTGCCGCATAGTGCAGCGCTGTGTTGCCTTCCTCGTCTGGCAAATTGGATGCCGCATTATGCTGCAGCAATAGTTCCACGACAGCACTGTGGCCATTTCGACTGGCAACATGCAGGGGCGTCTGTTGGTGGCCAAACTCTGCGGTGATCTCCTTGTCTCCGTCTTTCAGTTGAGAAATCATATTTACATCAGCCACATTCTGTTCAATCAGTATCTCGCAATGCTGGACATTTCCACTAGCACTGGCCAAAAAAATCAACGGGACCTTATCAGTGAGGAGGAAGAATGGTGCGTTTTCGTCGACAAGAAGACGGCGAATAATCGCGTTGTTCCCAGTCTTTAGCGCTGCCACGAGTGGCAAATCAGTTTCATCATTTCCCACTTGATTAAGTGGTTCTCCAAGTCGCAGCAACTCATTCACAACGCGACCGAGCTGATATCTAATCGCCACAACTAACGGTGTGTCTGATCGCGAACCCAGAATCTCACACAACCTCTTGGTAGAGCACTGTCGCCCTGTATCACTCTGCAACAGCTCTTCAAATGCAGTTTCATCCATGTGTTGAAGTTGTTTTAAGCACATGCTCTGCAGTTCATGCACCGCCTCAGTACATCGTGACAGCACCATTGCATCTCCTCCCTCGATTCCAACTCGTTCACTTTGCGACGACGGTGGCGTTATCGTTGTAGAACTTGTCGGTTCTTTTCGTCGAAAAGACGGATTCGTTGCCAGCACAGTATCCATAAACACTAACACATCCAGTGTCTTCTTCTGCAGTCTTCGCTTCCGATCAGTCTCATTATCGCCTTCACCCTCCTTCTCCAACACCAAAAAGTCCACAATTCTCTTCACACAAATATCTATCAATGACGGCACCAAATACACGAACGCCGCCCGCAATAACTGCTGCCAAAATTCCTCTTGATCACGCTCTTTACCTTGAATTTGATCCAACTCGTTCGTGTACAAGAACCTTAATAACGAATAAAACACACGATAGGGCGTATCCTGGACATGGATCTTCAATGGGAAACGTATTTGACCCGGCACTTGACTACTCTTAGCTCGCAGTAGTGCCGTCTGGAACGCACCGCTGCGTAACGACAGCACTAGTCGATGAGCAGGGATGAGATGATCTCCACTCTTGCTGTCTCCATTGGAGGCGGAAGTGCCGCTACCATTGCTATCTCCAGACTCTGACGAAAAGATGAACAGCACGTCGCTCAAGTGGTTGTTTGCAAAGAGCTTCTTCACCTGCAGCAGGTCCGACACGAGCGTATCACTGTCCTCGGTCATTATTGGCGATAAACTTGTGCTTCAAGTGGAGAAGGAGGAAATGTAACGCTTAAGTATCCGGAAAGTAATATGGTGTCCACCACACCATCGTCTCCCACCAGCAACCATTTTGCAATACAAGCCACCAGAGTGAAGATCTTGGCAGAAATGGCGGAGCCAAACATGCCGATGTTGCGGCAGTCGCTGGAGGGGACGCTGTCTCCCTTTGCGGAGACGCGTAAGGGCGCCGAAGCGTATCTGAACACGTTGTCTGCTCAGCCCAACTACGTGTTGCTGCTACTTCAGATCCTCGAAAGTGCGGGCGAGAAGCAGGAAGTGCGTCTAGCGGCCGCGCTGCTCTTCAAGAACTTCATTAAGCACAACTGGGACCCGGAGAAGCAGGGTTGTGTCCCTCAGAATGAGAAGAATCTAGTGAAACAGCATCTGGTCGAGCTCATGTGTCGTATGCCCGAGACGCTCCAGAAGCAGCTTATCGAGGCGCTTACAACCATTGGAGAGTACGATTTCCCGGCC
This sequence comes from Phytophthora litchii, assembly GCA_002812785.1. NCBI lineage: Eukaryota > Oomycota > Peronosporomycetes > Peronosporales > Peronosporaceae > Phytophthora > Phytophthora litchii. The sequence continues at coordinate 36,044 of PCFV01000064.1, read as the reverse complement.
CAATGGACAGATCTGCTGGCTCAGCTGGTGCAGAAACTGCAGACGGAACAGGACTGGCAGGTGCGCAACGGTGTGCTCATGACGGCCAATACAACCTTCAAGCGCTTCCGCAACGTATTCAAGTCCGACGACCTGTTTCGAGAGCTCAAGCACTGTCTCGATGCCTTTCAAGAACCACTTCTTGTGTTCTTTAAGGAGACAGGCGTGGCGCTACGTGCTCCTGGAGTTGCTACTGCTCAACAGGCTCAGATGATGACGGCTTTGAGATACATGAGTCGTATTTTCTACTCGCTCAATTGGCAGGATCTGCCGGAATACTTTGAAGATCATATTTCAGAGTGGATGGGTGAATTCTTGAGCTACTTTAGCTACGAGAACCCAGCACTTGTGGATGCAGACAATGAAGACGAACCTGGACCGATCGATCAATTGCTGGTGGCTATTGTGGAGAACATCAACTTGTACGCAGAAAAGTATGATGAAGAGTTTAAACCGTTTTTGCAGAAGTTTACTGAGGTCATTTGGAATTTGCTGGCCAACCGTATTACACTGTTCCCGAAACACGACGAGCTGGCGGCCAAGTGCATGAAGTTCCTGACGTCAGTCGCCTCGCGTTCGTTCCACCGTGCGCTATTTGAGTCACCGCAGGTGCTGACAGAGCTGTGCGGCATTGTGGTTACTAATTTGCAGCTACGGTCGTCCGATGAAGAGCTGTTTGAGGACAACCCGATGGATTACATTCGCCGCGACATTGAAGGATCTGATGGTGACAGTCGTCGTAGTGCTGCTCGTGACTTGGTGCGCGGTTTGCTTGGGAATTTTGATGAGGCTGTGACTCAAATTTGCATGAGCACGATTCAGACTCACCTGCAGCAATACAAGGCGGATCCGGTGCGGAATTGGGCAATGAAGGATGTGTCAATCAACCTTGTAATTGCTATCTCCGCGATGAAGCAATCACGTCTGCGTGGTGTGTCCGAGGTGAACAGCAGGGTGCCTCTGATGGAATTTTTTATGGCCGAGGTGCTCCCGGAACTTTCAACCCCCAATCAGGCTTCGCTTATCTTGAAGGCCGACGCGATTAAGTTTGTCTCGACGTTCCGAAGTCAAATGCCGGTGGAGGTTATGGACCAACTGTTTCCTCTTCTGATGAACTGCATGGATCCGTCGCAGTTTGTGGTGCACACGTATGCTGCTGCCTGTTTGGAGCGTCTTCTAACCGTGAAGGACCCGTCAGGTTCCCTGCGGTTCTCAAAGGAACGCCTTGCACCGTACCTGGGCAAGCTGCTGGAACACGTGTTCAATATCCTAGAACAGCCAAACTACCCTGAGAATGACTATCTCATGAAGGTGGTTATGCGAGTGATGAACGTGGCAAAGGAAGACATCTTGCCTTTGACGGATATGGCTGTCAACAAACTTACCAGTATCCTGAACCGCATTTGTGCCAACCCCAGCAACCCGTCCTTCAGCCACTACCTGTTCGAGTCGCTGTCCGTGTTGATCCTCAACGTGTGCAAGACGAACCCTGCCGCGACGGAACGTTTCGAAGAGCTGCTGTTCCCACCGTTCCAAAAGGTATTGACGAACGACGTGGAGGCACTGTCGCCTTACGTCTACCAAGTTCTAGCTCAGATGCTGGAGCTTCGACCAAGCGGCGTGTCCGATGCGTACAAAAGCATGTTTCCTGTACTGCTGAACCCTACGTTGTGGGAACGAGTTAGCAACGTGCCGGCTATTGTGAAGCTCATCGAGGCATACATGCGCAAGGCTCCGAGCGATGTTGCTCAGTCGGTGCAAGGAATCCTCGGCGTCTTCCAAAAGTTGATTTCATCCAGGTCTACTGAAGCAAACGCCTTTTCTCTCCTACGGGGGCTCTTTGCATTCATGCCCCGTGAAGCTTACGCAAGTTTCCTGAATGAAATTGTGAAGATTCTCATGATTCGGCTGCAGACCCGTATGGCAGGACGCAACTCCGTGGGATACGTGAAGGAGTTGGTTTACACTGTGTCTGTGCTTATTGGAAAGCTGGGTCCAGACACATTCTTGGCATCTTTGGAAACACTACAGAAGGGAATGTCAATCATGTTTATCAAGTCTGTATGGCTGACGTGCAATGCACGCGGTCGTGGCACTGCGGAGCGGAAGGCTTGTGTTATTGGCTTGACACGACTGATGTGCGAAACGGAGCTTTGTGTCGCTGATTTAGATATGTGGACGGAGATGCTGGCAGCAACGGTGACGGTGCTTGAAGAAGCTGGAGAGAGTGGTGCCGCAGTCAAGGATGAGGATGAATCGTTGCTTGAACTGGAGCAGACAGGATACGAAGCTGGCTACGCAAAGCTGTTTTTCGCGTCAGTTGTCTCGCTTGACCACTTGCAGGAGTATCCAGTGCCGACTCGTTACCTTGCCGAGTCGATTGGGAAGTTGTCGGCCTCTAAATCTGGCGTGGTAAGTTTTTTTACGGAGATGTACGACCGTACTTATCAACTCACTGTATTGTTATTGTATTCCCTAGCATTTGGCATACGCCCAGACAAAACTGTCGACCCCCGCAACGTTGACGTCACTGCAGTCGTATTTTGCGCAGAACAACGTGCCATTCCAGTAGATTGGATCTCTGGGCACCTTTTAAGTGTCCGAAATACGATTCGCAAATTTCAGAGTGTGGGAAGTGTTGTGCAGCATGCGGCAGCATTCCACCACGAAAGTTCTATTTGTTTTGTTTCGTTAGGAAGAGAGCGATTTTGCAATTGCACACTCTCCTCCAACATCGCCACAGTATATCGTTTTGGTTCGTAGGAGCGTTTGGAAAGAAACTAATGTTCATTTCTTGCTCTATGTAGAGTCTACAGAGGAAGAGGTCCGGCAACCTCACCATGATCAGTATGCTTCGGAGAGATGAGGAAGCCACGCAAGGTGGCGACTCGAAGCATTTCCTCGGCGCCTTAGAAAGGAGCCCATTCGACCTCAAGGGCCTTCTTAGTGGACTGGTTCCCTCGTTCAGCCCAAGCAGCAAAGGAAGATTCCCAATTTACTGCGGAGCATTATACATGTCGATGCTCTCATCGGACTGCGGAGTGGAGATCGTGCGGTTGAATGGCGTGAATCCCATGTTCTTCGCTTGCATGCGCGCATCACAACGCTCAGCATGCAATCGCTCGAAATAAGCCTGGTTCACGTCGCCAGTGACATACTTGCCGTTGAAGCACGATGAGTCAAAGTTCTCGAGGGCCGAGTTCTCCTGTCGCACGCAGTCTTCCAGGTCCTTCAGGTCCTGGTAGATCATCCACTCGCAACCAATCTCCTTGGCCACCTGTGCTTCAGTCTTGTTGAAGGCAATGAGTTCCTCCGTCGTAGGCATGTCAATGCCATAAACGTTGGGGTGACGAATGGCAGGAGCAGCTGAAGCAAAGTACACGGCCTTGGCACCATTCTCACGCGCGATCTGCACAATCTGACGGGAGGTGGTGCCACGCACAATGGAGTCGTCCACAAGCAGCACAACCTTGCCCTCAAACTCAGAGCGGATAGCGTTCAGTTTCATGCGCACAGTTTTCTTACGCGCGACCTGGCCAGGCATGATGAAAGTACGCGCAATATAGCGGTTCTTGACGAATCCCTCACGGTACGGAATGTTCAGGCTCTGCGAAGCCTCAAGCGCCGACGTTCGGCTAGTGTCAGGGATTGGGATCACCACGTCAATGCCGTGGTCAGGACGCTCACGCAAAATCTTCTCAGCAAGCTTGGCACCCATGTTGCGACGCGCCTGGTACACCGACACACCGTCGATGAACGAGTCCGGACGGGCAAAGTACACGTGCTCAAAGATACACGGAGACAGCTTGGCGTCCGGCACACACTTGCGAGTGGTCATCTCACCGCTTTGTTTGATAACCATAGCCTCACCAGGAGCGAAATCACGTTCCGTCTTGAACTCAAGTGTGTCAATAGCGACACTCTCGGAAGCCACAACGTAGTCGGTGCCGTGCTGAGTCTTGCGGGTGCCGTACACAAGCGGACGGATTCCGTGCGGGTCACGGAAAGCGACAATGCCGAAGCCGTTGATCAGCACAACAGCCGAGTAGCCTCCACGGCAGCGTTTGAAGACGCCAGTGACAGCATCCAACACCATTTCAGTGTCGAGTGGCTGGTCCACGCGCTTCAAGAGCTCGTCAGCCAAAATGTTGAGCAGCAGCTCCGAGTCCGAGTCCGTGTTGACATGACGGAAGTTGGTGTTGGCCAGTTGGTCCACGAGCTCGTGCGAGTTGGTAAGGTTGCCATTGTGGGCAAGTGCCACACCATAAGGCGAGTTAGTGTAGAAGGGCTGCGCTTCCGAGCTGGAGCTGGAACCGGCCGTGGGGTAGCGGCAGTGCCCAATGCCCATGTTGCCACGCAGGTTCAGCATGTGATTCTGCTTGAACACATCGCGCACGAGGCCGTTGTCCTTGCGCAGGAACAGCCGCTTCTTCTCACACGTCATGATGCCGGCAGCGTCTGTAGTGACAACAACAAGAGCAATGAGCATTTCGGACAGATGAAGGCAATGGAGGCGACGCACCTTGTCCGCGATGCTGCAGCACCGTGAGTCCATCGTAGAGCCCCTGGTTGCAGTGCTCGTACTTGTTCGCCAGCATCAACGCGATGATGCCGCACATGGTTGAAGAGAGACGTTCGAGTGCTTGACGCTCGAAGGAGATTCCGCCAATGCCACCGTAGCGATGGACCGAGTGGCTGCTAGAAAAACCTCTTGTGTTTTGTATGGTGCACGAAACGGCTCGGCGTGTTCGGGCAGCCAACAGTTGCGACTGCAAATCAACCAATGAACTCCTGGCTGCAGCACATCCTGGTTCACGATTGGCTGAAACAAAGAATATCATGAAGTCAGCATGTTGCTTTTGCAAAAAGTAGACCAATACAGACTTGCAAATAATATTTGTTGTTGAACATCAGTTTTGGTAGAAATGCTAGTTTTGCTCGAGTCAAAGTGCTCGACACTTAACAGCAACGTTTGTACATGACATGTATTGGTTCGCCTAAACCTACTGTGGAGGTTCCGGTTGCGGAGAAAGTGACTTCAATAGAGATTTTGCTCTAGCTGCACCATTTGCTTTCTTCTTCAGTGCAATTATTGGTGCACTGATCGGTCGGTCAGGAGACAAAATGGCTCTCGTCGCAGTGACATTCATGAGACTTCAAACAACACCAAAGAGTTAATACATTGAATATACATCTTCAAAAAATAGCAAGGAGAAATACCTGAGAGGGGAAGCTTGAGGCGGTTTGATAACCTTTTTCAGAGAGATTTCCATTGGTGGGGTAGACCATTTCACGCTCGGAACTCGAACGCCAGGTGGTTTCTCGCTTGAGAAGGAATCTCCTGCTGATTGATGTTGTTGAAACGCTTGAATCTCTTGTGTTACAGGTAGAAAATATTGCGGCTGCATCAGAGTCTGGTGTGGTGAAAACAATGCCTCATCAGAGAATTCTTCCGAGATGGATTCCTGAACCACGGGTTGGGCGTTAAACGGCACATTGGAGCGATATATGCGAGCTGATGATGGCCCCGGATTAACTTTTCGTATTTGAGAACCACCTGACTCTTGCTCGTCCTCGCGTGTGTCAATTTCATTGTAAGGGTGAGTGACCTCTTTGTGGCAAGACAGACAGCGTACGAGACAATCTTCGTTTTCAGCGTCCAAACCTAGCAATCGAGCTTCCAGTCTGTACATCCAACAATGTCAATACAGCAATCGTGACAAAATATTAGCAAAGTTACGCACTCTTTCAGTAGTTTCAAGTCAGCCTTTCGACGTAGGCTTCGCTTGAGATTCTCGATAGCAGCATGGTAGTCAGGTAGTTGTTTCAGTTTCTCGGAGAAGAGCTCAGCCTGTACACTTAGTTGGGCAGGAATATCTTGTGCTAATGCTTCAACTAGCGCTCGATGATTGACAAGTGCCTCCTCAAGAAAAAAGTGCCTAGCTTCAGCCTCAGTTTGAGCTGTAGTAAGTTGAAGCTGGACTGTATTACGAAGCGAGACCACCTCGCTTTCCAAGTCGTTCATCTTTTCCGAGGCAGGTGCCGATAGCGAGGCAATTCTTGAATCTACGTTTAGCAGACTTTGCTCAATATCGAAAACACGGCGTCGAAGGGTTTCATGCGTAGTTAGGTCATTCTTTTCACGCATATCGGTCGTAATCTGCTTCAAGGCTGCAAAAATCTCACGAGACTTTTCCTCAAGTAGCTCAATTCGCGACGATACAGTGAACACGTTCTTCTTGCGTTTGAGCAAGATATTCGTCACATCCTTCTTCTGTTTTTCCTTGATATGGCCCTTAAGTTGGAACCATTTCTTATGAGCTCGTTCTTTGAGCTCGACTTCTTCTTCGGGCGAAAGCATGTGGGCCTTTTTGAGCTTCTTGAGAGCAATCATAGTTTTTGAAATCTCTTCAACAGCAGCGCCTGCTTCTGCATCATTTTCATGCTCTTCATCAGCACTTGATGACTCAGAGTCATTTGATGAAGACTCACTGCCGCTTTCACTACTTTCATCGATAATATCTGTCTGCTCTGCTGTGTCTGTCGACGGTGACGCTACTGGTGGTGCTGAGACTTGAGGAATTGATTGGATAATTGGTGCTTGCGGCTCTGGTTGTTGAGTTGTCTGAGTTAGTTCTTCTACTGGTTGCTGAGGATCATTCTCAATAACTTGTGCTGGTAAAACAATTGAAGTTCGCCTCGAGTTCGATCCTCGCATATTTCCTGACAATCGACGAGAAGCCTCACTTTCATTACTGTTGTCGATTCTCTTGCTGAAGCTTGGTCTCGGGGCCATTTTCGATGATCGCCGATGTACAGACGTTCGGTGAGGCACCAGCGGGTCTGTTGCAGGTTCTGTTGTTTCTGAATCATGAGGTGATAACGATTTAGTCTGCGGAGATGATAGTGGTGCGCGTATTGGCATTCCGCCTGCTTTAAAGGCTTTGTTGACCACCACGGCAGGTTCTGGTGCTGCTGTCACGTTTGGTTCCGTTTTTGAAGATAATGAAGCGTGGAGCACTGCCATCGTTGATACTCCATTTTGATCCATTAGCGTATCATCGTTGGGCTTTGAAATTGGCGACTTCGGTAGTGAAACTTTGATCGTTGACGTCGTCGACGGAACTGACGCAGGGCTTTGTGTTACTACAACAGGTTGCACTGGCTGGGATTCTGTTTGTTTTATCGACGGTTGTGGTACGATTAACGGTGGCGTGGCAGGTCTCGTTAAGTTCTGCACTTCAGCAACTGCTACATCGTTCGAAACAGAGATAACGTTTGACTCATTATCCGATGGAAGTACTTCACTTGCCTCCACTTCTGGTTTTACTACTGAAGGTTTCGGTGGTTCAGTCGGCGGAACAGTTTGAAATGGCAGGGGATCTGGAATGCTAGCTGTAGGAGCGGGATTAATATTTGGCGGTGGAATAACTTCTGGAGTTGTATGCGCGGTGCCTTTGAGTACAAATGGTTCTACCGTTCGTTCCATTTGAACTGTTGGAAAAAGACTTGAGACGACTGGAGCTTTTTTCGGTACGTCTCTCTTAGTCATCTCGGTTGCTGGCATTGCTGGGCTTTTCACACTTGAAGAATTTTCAGATTGCGTGGATTCCTTGGTTTGAGCAAGTTCCGTATTACCGTTCATAATAGTTTTTTCTTGCTCAAGTGGTGCTGGTATTTCATCAAGAGTTGATACAGATGTAGACACAATCTGCTTTTGCTCTGCTGCTTCAACAGAATGTCCATGTTCGGGTTCTGTTTTCAGCATTAAAGTTTGCTTACTTTCTGCTACTAGTGGAATTGCTGGAGGTGGAGCAATCTCGACTATAGCAGGAGATGGAGTCACGGGTACATCTGGCAGGCCGTTCGCCTTCGCTTTCTTCGTTCCATGCTTCTTCTCCTTGCTCTTCTTTTTCACACCACTTTTCTCGACTTTCTCGTCTTCTACTGGTGTAGAACCGTTAGAACCTGCTGTCGCGAGTCGATCCAGTATGGCAGCAGCCATTCCAGTCACACGCACCGCCTTCTTGTCAGTCCCTAGCTTCTTGCTAACAGTAGGTGCTACGGGTTTTACATCATCAGTCGACGGTATGGCCCATCGAAGCGGTCCTTGGGCTTCATCGTCCACTGCAGCTGTGCCATCGATATTGTGTGCAATATTTCGTAGCTTGAGATCAAGTTCTGTCATGCCAAAGCTCACTTCCGTTAACCAATTCTCCAACTTGTCCACACGACCGCATACTGCACGTAAAATAGTTTCGAGAGCCATCGCTTGCATGCCCAAGTCTTTGAAAAGCCCCTGGAATACTTCACGAGAGGAACTTCCTGGAACTTGCGCCATCTGAGCGACCGACACCTTCCCCATATTGCGATATCTGAATAATAAAACACTACCAAATGCACTCCAAGATACCAGTCATGCTCTTAGTTATCTGCGTATTCTGTAGTGGCGACTATCTCCATTGAAGCGTCGGTGGGGTTTCGTTCAGCTATTTCAACACGATTTCGCTTGTCGATCTGATTGACCATGGCAAACTTAATATGTGAACAATGGACTTGGTTGTTGTTTGCGGTCTTCACCGTAGTATTTGATGCGTTGCAAGTTGCTGAGGCTGTTGCGAACGGTAGATTCCAGTTCGCTCAATCTAGCTACTCAACCACTGAAGATTTTGGAGTCGCTTATATCACGGTACAACGCAGTCTTGGATCTGATGGTCGTGCTGCTGTCTATGTGTCCTCAATTCCTGGTGTGGGAAATGCTGTTGCTGGTCGTGACTTCAAACCTATATTCAATATGAGTCTCGTATGGCAAGATGGGGAGGACTTTGAAAAAGCACTCTACTTACCAATCTACAACGATGGAAAGCCCCAAGAAATCACAAAGACCTTCACATTGAAACTACATGATGCTATCGGTGCGAATATCAATCCTGCTCGTAATCAAACTCAGATCGTGCTTGAACCACCGACTAACCGTAAGTATCTCGACGTGATTTAGAATTTCAAACATACTAACATTGTTTTCGTTTTGTTAGTGATACCTGGTACTTTTAGTTTTAAGGATTCTACCGTAACGATCACGGAAGCGAATACGTTGACTGTTCCTGTGCTTTGGATTGGTGGCACAACCTCCATTGCTGAAGTGAATTTTGAGGTTGTATGCAAAACCGCATGCTCGCCAGGAGATTTTGAATTGGTATATCCGTTCACAAAGCTTCTCGAATGGAAACGTGACGACAACCCGAGCGCTACGACTCGCATACAAAATATCGTTTTGAAAGTACTAGACGATAAATTGCATGAGCAAGCTGAAAACTTCGTTATTCGCTTGGTTACAGTTGAAGCTGCAGAGGATGCTCCGATTGGTACAGGAACAATTGGCGATATTGGAGAAGTGGTTGTTACGATTGCAGGTCCTAATAATGTGCAGTCTGGTACTCTCCAGTTCGATGCGGACTGTTTTCCTGACTGTGCAAGTACCAAATATTCGATGGTAGCCGGAGGCGCCGCTCTTGTGTTGATCCAGCGACGTGGTGGCAGTGATGGCGATTGTTCTGTTACAGTTGCTACTCAGGATGATACAGCTTTGGCTGGTTTGGACTACGAACCGCTGGAGCAAACACTTTCATGGAAAGAGGGGGACACGAGCGACAGACAAATTATTGTGAAGTCCCTGGCTCGGGCTGATCCAAGACTACCAACTCGGCGTGTGACGCTTGTTTTACGAAACTACAATGGAGCTCCAATAAATGGAGTTCACGCAAGCACAACGTACGTTGATATCACCAGTCTAACAAACGTGTTTCTTGGTGACATCAATTTTGCGGCACGTGAGCCAGTGGAATCTGTACTGCGAATACCAGATCTGAGCTTTATCGAGCTTGCCTCGCATAACACGAGCTCGCGACTCCAACTTTGCCCCAGTGTTGTGGTAACAAAGTCTGGTGTGCTATCCGTGGCAATTCAACGCAACTTTGCCGCTTTCCTTGTACCCGTACGAGTAATAGTGCAAACCGTTGCTGGTACCGCTATACCGGGCGTAGATTTTGAACCTCTTGCCAATACCGTCATTGTTTGGGCTAACGAAGACTCTGATGTGAAACACGTACTCGTGAAGGTGTTGACTCCACCGACCTACGACCCGACACCACGTTCGTTTTGGGTGCGGTTGTCTGTTGCGAGTGGTGCAATTGTTGGAGACTGCAATACTCTCGAAGTGATTCTAGTGAGGATAGCTCAAGGACCTCATGTTGTTTCGTTTGATTTGGACATGGCACTCGGGACTCTCACTCTTCAGATGAGTACTTCAGTCCAAACTTCGACACTAGATGTAACCAAATTGCTATTACAGTCCGAAAGTGAGCTAAGGAATGGCCCAACTTTCAGATTTAATGCCCTGCAAACGACGACAAGCAGTATGGATGGTACAACAATTGTCCTCAATATTGGTGCGGGAGATCTGAATTCACTCAAACGTGTTGTTGGATTAGCACGAACTGCTTCAACTACATTCTTGAGCGTGGACAAAGGTCTTTTCCAGTACGTTCTAAATAACTGTCAAAGTAGTGGAATATTCGCTTGCTCTCCTGACAAAACGGTAGCTTCCTCGGCACTTACTGTTAGTAAATTTACTGCAGACACGATAGCACCGATGCTATTGGGATACAGTCTGGATTTGCCACGTCGATTATTGAAGCTCCATTTTTCGGAGGCTGTGAATTTTGCTAGCTTGAGCATCGAGGCACTTACACTATCAGAAACAGCAACAGGTATCAATGTTTATCGACTCTCATCTGCGACCACACGGCTCTTTTCGCCTCAGCCAGATCCATTAAGTGGAGCTACATTGCGAGATGCAAACCGCCTTCCTGCAGATTACACCTTTCTTACTCTGCAGCTAGGTCGCACTGATGTCACAGCTCTCAGCAGTTTTGGAACTGGTCGGATCGGAATCACCAGGGCAAACACGTTCCTGGGAATGGGTAGTACATCCGTAGTAGACTATGCTGGTAATCCTGTCAAAACCGTAGGAGCTGGGAAATTACTTCAGGTGTCAGCGGCAGACTGCTCGGCGTGCCCAACAGGAACGTACCTCACAAGCTCATGCTCGGATCTGAAGGACCGAAAGTGCGCTACTTGCAGTGTGTGTCCCAGTAACTCGTTCGCCCTTGAAGCCTGTAGAGCTACACAAGACACACTTTGCTACCGTAAGTGCCTTGCCTTTCACGGAGGTACATCAAGCATTTGCTACTTTGCTAACATCTTTTGAATATTCTGTTGGTATTTTTCAGCTTGCACGGAATGCCGCTCTGGTCAATATGTTTCGGTCTTCTGCTCTCCAACGACGAATCGTGTGTGTGCACCATGCACTCAGTGCACGTTAGACGAGTATGAAGTTTCGACTTGCGCCGCAGGAGTTGACCGTATTTGTCGTACTTGCAATTCGTGCACATTAACTACTGCGCAGCAGACACTGTGTCAGCACAGCCCCATGTGGAAGCGACTGCAAATGCGACTGCCATTCAGTTGTCCCCAACCTGGTCAGAAATTCAAGACTCGCGAGGAACAATTGCAACGCGCAAAGTCCAACAAATGTGGGTCAGGACGCTGCTCCTGCGTTGCTACTGGTATACCCGGAAATTCCAACCCAGGCGGTGATGGCTTTCCTGACGATTCACGCTGCACGGGGCCCGTCGCGTACAACATCCTCGTTTAATGACGGAACACACGTCTGTAGTGGTGCGCTAGCTTGTATTTTCGACGATCTTGAAGTCGTGTATTGGAATCAGCAGAATGCACTCTATTCTATTGGTACTTGTTCTAGTTAGAGGCAGCACGGATCTCGTAGAATTCGTAGGACAGCTCTTGTGCGTCACTGACAGTCTCAAGAAGATCTACACCGTCGGGCAACTCGTCCACGGGTGTGATGGTGTAGGACAGATCGGTGCTCGCAGCCAGAAGCGCATGCAGGTGGATGACACCAAATCGGCTATGGCTGTTGGCATTCATGAGGTAGGCCACGGCATTGGGATTGTTCAGCACGTGGTGTCGGACTACACGCAGAAATCCTTCAGCCGTACTCGGTTCGCAGATAATATCGCTGGCGATGACCACTTCAGCTGTCGGTACAGCCTCAATACTTTCCGTGAGGTCCCAGTCCAGAAGTGACACTTTAACTTCCGGCTTCAAGGGGTCGAATTCGTGAGTGAACGGTTTGTTCAGCTCCACGTTGTACTCAAGTGCTGTGCATGTATCGGCCTGGTAGTCCGTAAGCGTAGTGTGACTCGCGTACCTTGCCGCTGTGATTCCTCCAAGTCCAAGGCCACTGCCTACCTCAAGCACATTTTTGCCAACGAACAGGTCGCGGTGCTTGTGAATCCAGCGCGCGAGAACAAAGGCTGCACCCCACAGCAAATAACCTGTTTTTCTCTGACCTGTCATGCGCGTCGGAACTTGGCGGATTAGCACGTTTAGCGTGCTTTGGATACCGTCGGCAGTTTTGGGAGCATTATCACGAGGGTCGAAAGGCAGCGGTACTGCGCGTGGCCACAGACGCTCCACTTCTCCAACCTGACGGACGCGGTGAGGGAACGTGATGGCCGATGGGCTACTCGTGCAAGCTGCAACGACCTCGGCTGTAGCCTGTAAACATATGCTGTCAAACGTGCCGCACAAATGCTACTTTCACGAATAGCAAATGAGCTTACCTCTTGTATGTCTTCATTTCCATACTCCATCAGACGCAAGAGCAACGTATGGGCGCCGATACGCGCTGCAACAAACAAATTAGAAAAGCCGATAAAGCACCAAAAGTCTTATTCTCAAGGTCTCACCGATAAAGGTAGCATTATCCTCGTCGACAACCGTTTCAGCAAGGAGAAGTAGAATTTCGTGCACAATTTTCAGGTCATCTTCACTCACATCTTCGTACATGCGCCTGACAAACGAGGCTAAGTACTCAGTCGCAACCGTCAAGAATCCCGCTACCAGCAGGCACAGGACAACCAAACAACGTAAGCAAATGCGCATCCAGTTCAGCAAAGTTCCGCTTATTACCCAGTCCAAGTACGCAACGTCCGTAGGTGGTCGCAGCTAGTGTACGAACATGCTCTCGAGAAGCAGCAGACGTGGCAACCTCTTTCACTAGTGGGCGGGTAGCAGCCACATCCACAGGTAGCGGAGCTGGAGGAGTTGAGCACAGCAACACCATGTTCTCACTGCGGGAAAAATTGTCTGATGGATGGAGGTGACGAAGACGGCGCTGGCTTGAGTCACGAATGGCGGTTACGGGCCACGTCAGTGGTGCGCTGTGATTGGTCGATTCTGCGTTACTAACGTTAAACATGTCGCGGGTAGCGTAGAAACTGCAGATTGTGTATCGTACATCACTGTCAAGTTGAAGTGGTTGACAACCAAAAATCCTCACTCACTTTTTGCCACGTAGAGCGGGAGACCATAGCAAACAGCAGCGTGGCCGTTCAGGTACTTGAGTTTGCAAACGTCTCGAGAGTCTTGCAGCACATGTGCCAAAGATTGACTGCCGTTTGTGTCGTTGTCTGTCAGAAGCCACTCCTGCAGAACTTTGAGGCTCAGCTGGTCGATGTCCCGATCGGTCACGTCCCAAAGCATGGCCAGCACTGCGGGGCTACCAGCACGTAAGTACGCCAGCACGGCGCCACTTGGTCCGAAGATTCCCTCGCGCTCTAGCCGTCCACTACTGCAACCGAACAACAGAGCAGCGCTGCAATTGGACTGTAGACTGCGAACTTTGTCGCGATGCAAATACACCTCACCGGAGCCATGGCCGCAATAAATATACAAGTCCGCAGCCAATAAATAATTTCTGCGGTAATATATCACAGCAACGCAAACAGTTAGAATAAATGCTAGTGGTAATGCTAACACCTAGCACGGCCAAATTCATCAACTCAGTGCGTACCTAAGTTCGTTCGGATCTGGAGTTTCCCCAATAATTCCTTCCCAGCCATATGTTGTCGCCCCGCTTTTCAAAATTGGTCCCAGTTGATTTTGTGTGGACTTGAGATCTCCAGCAGGATTCAGCAAAAAGCGTACTTGATCTCGTCGGATTGATGAAGAAAGCTTGGCATTCTGCACGATCAGATCGAGGGAAGGCATACGAGTCACATTGCTGCAGAGGTCCATTACGTCCATGCCTTCCCATGGGAACTGCTGCAGCTGGTAGTTCAAGACCAATATGGTTGAGAACTCTGGGGATATTCGAACGTTTGTGCCCTCCGCATGTGATCGTAGTTTTTCGACGAGGGTACTATCGCGGGCAGCAATAAGGCGTTGAATCAGTGTCTTCTTTAATCCATCAGTACTGAGTCCTTCACCAGCAAGAAGTTGCTTCACCTCTCCAACCTTCAACTTTGCAATTTGCTCCGTGGTCAACTTGGTCAGCCTTGAGTGAATTGATTTAGGTGGGCTAGATTTTGGTTCCCCTAGTTTCATCCGTAGCAGTTGAAGGGCTTCCCGTACTATTGAATCGGATATGGGCACCTCGATCTCTGCTGCGATGTGATTCAATCCATCGATCACTTCACTATCTGACAAGCACTGTTGGACGTTTGCGATCGCACACAAAAGAGCGTGGTTTCTTTCCGCAAGTTTGATGGGGCTAGTTTTACGCTTAGCCAGCAGATTCCAGCAGCGTTGAATGATTTCACTTTCAGTAGTACTTGGTCCTCCGACCAGCAAACATCGCCAAAACCCAAACGTTTCCTGCGTATAACAGCGAAATAAGTAACCCTTCATGCGATGCTTAAGACTTCAAGCATTTCCAACTTGCTCATACCTGCATGGAGAATATCGTCTTCTTAATACGTTCGTCGAGCTGTTCGCGGGTATTCCACCATAGCTTCTTCTGTTCCGTGCTCCAGGAACTCGCTTCTTCGGCTGTATGGCCAGATAAAATATCCCTTGAAGATACGTCATATGTCAAATCATAATTCATGCAAACTCATGTAAACATTAGCATACCTAGAGTCTTGAATGATGGAATCCATCTCGCGAATGTACTCTGCCCAGGCTACTTTAGGCAAACAGAAGGACATTGGAGCGACCCCATTTGTCTACCATTCACACAAGGTTAGCATACCACACTATGTCACGTCATTAAACAAAACACGTACCGGGAAACGAGTAATCACAACCTCAGACGATAAACCTATCATCAACGAAACAATAATCCAGTTGTCTGGTAGCTGCTGAATATTCTCATTCATGGCCTGGGTCATTCGTGTCAAGTGTTTGTGTGGCTCTAGGTCTGGAGTTGCACTTGAACCAGTAGCCAATCGCTCAAGCTGCATCATTAACGTTTCCTGTGCTGATGTATCGTTATCCGTTTCGATAGGCACTACCATTTTGTCTATCACGTCAGAGCTATCTGCATTTGCCAGCAGCATGCTACTCGCCCACGAAAGATAGAGGCTTCGCTCACTACCATCCATGGAATCAACTTTGTCCTCAATTTCGGCAAAGTACGCCATTCCCAAAGTCGTGCGCAATGTTTGGCTTAAGTGAGGGATGCCAAGATGATCTCCGAGCAAATAAGCTTTTTCCAGTAGGTCAATCGTCCGGTTCAGACTAGTAAATGCCCGAGGTGAACCCGAGTGCAACAATTGTGTGTTGATACGCCCTAATTCAAGCATACACTTGATTCGTTCCAAATGCGCATCACATCCCTTCATCGCTCTCTTTAGCTTCTTCATCGAAACCAGTAGTGTCTCTACTGCTGTTGGGTCAGAAAAATCACTCATTTGGCTCTGTAGATGTGTATACTTACGCCAACAACGAGCTTTGATCCTCCCCATTCCCTTGGAAACAGAAGATTCGCTCCCCTGAGCGGTTGATAAAACCTCAATCGCTTCTAAATAACAAGACTGAGCTATTCCCTGGTCTCCTTCACTGAGGTGGACGTCTCCTCGCTGTATAATCTCATTGCACTTTTGCTCAATGAACGCCAAATCAGACTCGATACAGGAATGGTACCTGGATGCTATATCGCCGGTAGCAGGGTTACTTCTTAATCTGTCCAAGCCTGGCACTGAAGCAAGTAAATATATAGCTGCTTTTGCTTTTTCCAATCGATTGGCACTGAGTTCCAATTCAGCATATTCGTAAAACGGCCTTCGGCGAAAAAAACACAGTCTGAGACCACCCACAAGGCGCATTGCCTCAGTCAAATAAGATGCAGCCCTGCCATGTGATAAAAATGAAATAATATCAGTCTGTGCATGACAGTCAATCGCATGAAGAGCGTACCTGTGTGGCTGGTCAGCTAAACTGTACAGGGATGCTATCCTACACAGTAACAACTTCGCGGTTAACAGCAAATCCCAAGATGAACATTCCAGCGCCATGAAATACAGAAAATGAGCTGATTTCTGCTGCTGGTATTTCGCCGTTGAGATTTCTGGAGGTAGCTCGAAATATGTTGTATCAGCAGGTGACGAGGTAGCAGTGAATTTTTTCGCCATTTTCCAACATATCCGCAGCGCAGATTTAACTTCAGCGATAGCATATTCGCTTCGTCCTTCCCGAAAGTGAATATCCGAAAGTATTAAATGGACAAGCAACTCCCGCATCCCTATAGCCTTCGATGTCACTGCTAATGGATAATTCCGCTGACTTTGCTTTATATCGCCAATTATCGTGATCACGTTGAGCAAATGCTGACAAGCTTGATCTGTGACGCCTCCAAAATGTGAGGCCTCAGCAGCAAACAGCTCTTTATCGACTAGCTCGAACAGTTGTACTTCGTTGTTAACGTCTGTATTCGACGAGGCAACAACTGCCGCTTCTACAACCACATCTTTAGTATTCATGTCAAACAACCGGAATGGTGGAGGAGAAATGACACTCAAACTAGAGTTATGCGTACTTTCAGACAACTGAAATGTCTTAAGCAGCATTCGGGCTGTTTGTTCCAGTGGAGCACACGAAATGAGAGACAGTGTATTGCAGACGGATTCTAAGCAATACACCAAATAAGATCCATCAAACAAAAAACCAGAGCCATGTTCTCGATCCATGTACATCAAGCAGCGCTCAATATCTGCGATTGCGCTCTCTTCGCTAGCTGACATATTTCCAGAAACTTCATCTTCATCTGGGGAGGAGGCAGCATAGCTGTTCATGAGAGCAATTTCCATTGTTATCACACCTCGCCATCCATAAATTCCTCCGAGGTCGAAAGCTGGGACATCGGCAAAATATTGGAGGTTTTCGGCAGCGACAGTAAGAGAGTGACGAACGCGTAGAAGTCTCTCAGCTGTCCCACTAAAATCACGTTTGGTGTAGTACGAACAGTAGATCTGTTTGCGCTGTACAAGGGACTGGGATACATTCAACAAAACCCCTTCAAATAAGTCGCCATCTACCGCTTTCATCATTATCTTCATCAATTCACCATTCAAATAGTTTTCAAGCGCACCGCACAACTGCACACTAACGCATGAAATACCGTCATCTGAGGCTTCATAATTTCTGGTTCGCAGAGTTACCATAATTTTCGCAGATTCTCGTTGAAAAGCATGGCGAAATGCTTTGCATAGAACTACAATTTGGTTCTCAGGTATCTGGCGAGACTTAAAGACGTGAATGGCGTTGTCTAGGAAAATCTTGAACTCGTTTTCGATGGACGGTTCTGTTTGGTCCTTCAAGAGCTCTTTCAGAATGTAAAAAACATACTTGTCAATGCTAGCGTGCGGGATTTTCTCATGAATGTCCCCACAGTACAAAAGAGAATATCCAGTGAATACCCGCGATTTTGTGGCATCTCCCAATTCGTGGAAGCAATGCGCCAGTAAGGAGACAATATAATCAACCTTCAGATCTATGTGTGCTTTGCGAATATCCTCCGCGCTGAGATTGCTGCACATCACATACTCCAAGTAGCTTTCCGCTAGCTCGAACGCCCCACTAAGTGCTGAAATCGTATCTTGGTAGTCCCGTGTTTTGTAGCATCGAGCTGCGCAACTGTAGCATTCTCGAGCTATTGAGTTAAGATCTCCAAGAACCCCCTGTAGAATTGAATCATTCCGCTTCCTATCCATCGTTGCGTCATCAAGAAGCTCACGAAGTAAAGTCACATGTCGTGAAAGTGTGTGCAGGGCAGGCTCCATTCCTGGGGCGTTACTTGCTACGTAGCACCGTGCAGAAAGTACCACAGCCATTCGATGAAGTCGTGATTCTTCCAGGATCAGTGTTTCAGTTAGTTTAATATCCGACGCTGAGCGCAATCCCTTCACCGCCTTACACATGTCACCAAGACTACAGCATTCACGTTAGATGAGCAACAAGAACAAGCAACAATCCAAGTTATTTAATACCCGAATTGCACTACAGTAGAACACATACCTTGTAATGACTTGGTGGTATAGTTGGTATTTTGCAGCATGTTGTACACCG
Source organism: Phytophthora litchii (assembly GCA_002812785.1). Taxonomy (NCBI): domain Eukaryota; phylum Oomycota; class Peronosporomycetes; order Peronosporales; family Peronosporaceae; genus Phytophthora; species Phytophthora litchii. The sequence continues at coordinate 17,573 of PCFV01000064.1, read as the reverse complement.
ATAGTGTAGTTGAAAACTTTCGTTGCGCTTCTTTTCATGATCCGCGTCATGAACGGCACAAAGCGATCTTGGGAGTCCAGTGCTGCGAAATTAAACGGCGCCAACGATTCGAGCTTTGTCAGACACACCCGTGCAGCCTTTTCACACTTATCCATCCATTCGTCTGATGAGGTTTTAAAAACTTGATCTACAATAATTCTGCCAGGACCAGATTCCATATTTGTGTCAAAAGACAAACTGCCAAACCCATTTCGTGCGGAGGAAGCTTTTTCTCGCTTCTCAGAACTAGCTGCGCTGAAGAGATTCCCTGCGATGGAAAATAACAAGCAGGACAGGATGGGCTCTGCCGTTCTTCCAAATAGCTGCGCATATTGGACAGCGTTTTCGAGGAGCTTCGCACTCTTTAAGTGCATTCCAGACATTTCACAAGTCAAAGCAAAGTGCTGGATCCATTGGAGATATTCCCATTGAAGAGAATCAGACTGTTGACAGTATCAGAAAGCAAAACATAACACCGCTTAGTTGTCTACCACAGAAGTACATTTGTGCATCATTACTACGTACTCTGTACACTTGCGTTGAAACGGGAAGTGATGCAGTCAGAGCGTTTGCCGATCGATCATAAAACTCGAGTAATTCCTTGAGTCCCTTTTCCGATCTTCTGGTTGAACGTTCATGTTGGACACCAACGCGGTGCACCTATTGATACCATGTTCAAAAGGTCAAGAAGTTAGTGTCATCCACTGCAATTATTCTTTGTTGAGTAGCATACCCACCTGTTGTATAAAGTAGGAAGAACTATAATTTGAACATTTGAGAAGGAATGGCAGTGCTGCTGATCGAAACTGGAGTGCAACACTCGAAACTTCGACAGTCGTTTGACCAGCACTTTCCACAGTCGTAGCAAATTTCCATAATATCCTGAAAGTCCGGTCGCTAAAAGACGATGCCAGCTTTGCATCCTGGCCTGGAACTTTTTGTAAATAACTGATCCACGGAGCGAGTGTGGTTTCTGCCACCTGTAGAACAGCCTACACATCCCAGGTTAGTCCAAATAATGTGTGGCAAAGCCTAAAATCATCTCGCACATTGTGGTTCTTGACAGCAGATAACAGCGTGATACAAGTATTCGTGTGCCCCAATAGCAACCGAGCGAATGGTACTGTATGGAAGCTTCTTGGATAGGGAAATTCCGCCGCTAGCTCGACTTTCTTCATCACTTTGCTTGCTAAAATATCATTATCCTCCCCTCGTTGATCCAATAATTGCATTAAATGCGATTTCTCGTTAGATCCATTGCACAGCTCGGAATGTGCATTCCACAGTCGAACGTGTACGCACGCTGCCACACAACATGCCGATTCTCGCATCTATTCAACAATCAGCAAAACATCAATACAATCCAGCCATCAACACCCGTAATTGCGCTCACCTTCGGCATCTCCGCGTACTTCTTGGCAACTTGGTAAAGCAGGTTGTCCACCACGAGGTCCCCAAGTCGAACTGAATGCTCCAACGCGCACACCACGTACAGTGCTACACACGCCAGGTCCATTGCAGCCATCATGTCCTCCAGTTCTGCATCATAACAGCAGAAGTTAATTCCTATAGGACGGTAGAGAGCGGGTCTGTCTGTTGACCTTCTTCTTTGACTGCAGCACCGTTCGTGGCTGCGTAAACCTTCACGAGACTTTGAGCCATCTTGGCTGCGAATACAACATCACTCTTGCTGCTGTTCACTCGCTGGCGCTTGGCTTCTCGTTCCTCAGTCAAAGCCTGGGTCCATTCTGATTGGCGACGCTCTACCGCTGCGCTCAGCAACGATAGAACCGTTGAAGACGCTGGTTTTACACTGCCATTGCGGACCAGAGCTGACGCTTGGCGTATGAAGAGCGATAGCGCATTTCGCGCTGTCCCTCGACGCTGCACGAGTGCCAGTAGCTGCTCCTTCGACGTGGCGCCAACGTCGTCGTCCTTCCCTCGCATTTCTTAAATGAGGTATTCCTCTAAGTTCGCATGTAAGGCGTCTTTAAATGAGGTACTCGCTGAGTTCGCACTTCAGAATAAGTTCGGACGAATGTCGTACTTCACAATAAGTTCGCTTGTTTTGGGAACTTAATAGTCACTCACACGAAATAATGACATGCGTGGAAGTGCTCTAATCCGCGAGATTAAGTGACCAGGTCATGATGAGCGTGAGCAGCGGATGGAGGAGCGTGCTCGTCTCGGCCTCGTCGATCAGCAGACAGCAGCGATGTTTGACAAGTGTAACCAAATTGGCGCGATTGTTGTCCACGCAAGCAGCAGCGCTGGAGACGCCGCAGCGCAAATGCGTCGCGTACCGCTTGGGCCGCGTTGAGTACGAGACTGCTTGGGACTGGCAGAAACAGCTCATTCAGAAGCGTGTGCTCGCCATGCGAGCAGGAAATCCAGTGGAGAAGGATGTGGTGCTGATTCTGGAACACCCAAGTGTGTACACTCTTGGCCGAGGCGGCACCATGGAGAATGTCAAGTTTGACCCCGAGAAAGAGCACGTCAAGTTGGTGCGCGTCGATCGCGGCGGTGAAGTGACTTACCATGGTCCTGGACAAGTGGTAGTGTACCCGATTCTGGATCTGACTCAACACAAAAAGGACCTGCACTGGTACCTGCGTCAAGTAGAGGAGGTGGTGATTCGCACGCTGGGAAGGTTTGGCATTCAGGGGGAGCGTGTGGACGGACTTACAGGTGTCTGGGTCGAGGAACCGGCATCCGGAGATGAGAAGCACTGTACGGGTAACTACGAGCGTGAGATGCGCAAGATCTGTGCGGTCGGTACACACGCTAGTCGCTGGGTGACCATGCATGGCTTCGCTCTTAACGTCAAGACGGACTTGCGCGAATTCGACCGTATCGTTCCTTGTGGTATTGACGACCGCGCTGTCACGAGTATCGAACGTATTCGTCCGGATACGACGATCAAGGAGGTGCAAGATGCTGCTGTTGAGGCCATCAGTGAGGTCTTCCACCTCGATATGGAAGATGTTGAGGCCAAGACGCCGCTATAGAGTGCATATCACCGTATTTGATGCTGTTTCTTTGTGGTCTAGTCGACGAGAGATACTTGACGCAGTTGGTCGAGTGTGACCGCAACAATGCTGTCGACCGTTGCAAGTCCTCCGTTGCCTGCACACGACAATAAGATCAAGAGGTCAGTGATAACTGTGAATAGAGAACACGCTGTATCCGCACAAATGCGTTCCATACCAACAACTCCGCAGGCCAACTTCTTTTCAACCGGAGGGACCATCTTGTAGCCAAATTCATCCAACACTCGAAGCTGCTTTGCGGTGATCGGGTGGTTCCACATATCCGTATTCATGGCAGGCGCGTAGATAAAAGGCTTGGTTATAATCCATGCCCGGGCAATGCAGGTCTGCCAGAAGGACACACCAGATTGTCAATTAAATTCTCACCACAACAGATACTCCACGACGCACAAGAAGATTATCCGCCAAGCCATTCGCGAGCTTTCCCAGTGTGTTTGCCGACATTGGCGCCACTAGCATCAAATCTGCCCAGTCCTTCAGCTACAACAAATAAACATTACAAAGTTTGACGGAGATCATCCACAACATTGCAATACTCTACAACTGCACCTCAATGTGGCGGACGCTGTCCCCCACGACATTCCACGCTTCCCATTCGTCTTCGTCGCGTACAACCGCAATTCGACCTTGTCGACCATCCTCAAACTTCGTCGCTGCATCAAACGCCTCCCACACTTCTGCGTTGTAGTCTTTGGCACGCTGCAGGAAGAAATTCGCCGACTTGGAGAGCACCACGCACACCTGCGTTCAACGCAACAAACGCAGCTTCAGTACACAGCTCTCCCATTTCACCAACTTCGCCTCACCTCCGCCGTTTTCGACAGACGAACAGCAGTCTCTGGTACCTTGACCGTCGCCACGCTGCCGCTTGCACACAGCAGCACTCGCGGACGGCGGGTTGATGTCAACGTAGGTTCCATTCCAGCGTCACTAAGTCGGGGATTGCCGTTGGTGATGGTCGTTTAATCCCCGCTATAGTGACTATCAAAGTGGTCATTTGACAATGGACAAGGTGGTGCACAAGTTGGAGCTGCGCGGACAGCAGCCAACGCCGCTCGCCGATCAAGTCGAAGCACAGCCGTCTTTACTGGAGAACGTGACGCTACATGACTACCAACTGGAAGGACTGAAATGGCTGCTGCGCAAGCATGAGCAAGAATTGAACCCCATCCTGGGGGACGAGATGGGACTGGGCAAGACACTGCAAGTCATTTCGTTCATTGCCGCGTTAATCGCTGTTGATCGAGACCAAAAGAAAGCTGAAGGGGTTCGTTGCTTAGTCGTCGCACCGCTAAGCGTGCTACCTAGCTGGATGGAACAGTTGGAGCAGTTCGCGCCCAGCATTTCGACGGTCATGTACATTGGACCATCGAAGGATCGAGAGGCGACGCAGAAGGTCATTGCAATTAGTCCACAGGACCAACCGCTGGTAGTAGTAACGTCATACGAGATGCTGCTTTTTGACCATGAATTCTTTCACAAGACAGTGTGGGAGTTGATGGTCATGGATGAAGGACATCGACTCAAAAACCCGAAGGGACAACTTCACGGAATCGTCGCAACTAAACTCCGTTCGAGGCACATGGTGATACTGACGGGGACCCCTATTCAAAATGATCTGCAAGAGCTCTTTGCGTTATTGTCGATCCTGAACCCGATAGTGTTTAACAACCAAACGTTGTTTGAGACGACGTTCAGAGACTACTTTTCCGCCAAATCACAGAGGCTTGATGCAGATCACCGCGCCAAATCGAAGCGGCTGAAGGATGCAGAAGAATTAATGCGCAGACTATTGGCCCCGTTATTGCTGTTACGCACAGTTCAGGATGTTCAGGGGGCGTTTACGCTTCCACCACTGTCTGAAATGGTCGTGCATACACCAATGTCGGCGATGCAGCGAGCGTACTACAAGGAGGTGATTGCGAAGAATGCCGAAGTCCTGAATGGCGGAGCGAAAGCTCAAGGAAGCAGGTATGTGGTGCAAGCTCGTAACGTTAGATAGGGGTTTTGATGTTACAGTTTTCATTCCAAGTCTAACGCTGGTTTGTGTCCATCATAGGGTCCCGTTGCTAAATATTTTACCCCAATTGCGGAAAGCTTGCAATCACCCATACCTGTTCCCTGGAGCAGAGCCCGAACCATTTGTTGAAGGAAGTCATTTATACGAAAACAGTGGCAAACTCTTCGTGCTTCATCAAATATTGCCACGGTTGAAACGAGAAGGCCATCGGGTGCTGCTGTTCAGTCAGTCCCCACCTTTCTTGGACATAATTCAAGACTTTCTTACACTTGAAAGCTTTGCATACGAACGCATCGACGGATCTGTGCGCGGTAAAGAGCGTTGGCAGTGTATTGAACGTTTTCGAAAGGATCCTGAAACATTTGTCTTTCTCATATCGACGCGAGCTGGAGGCTTGGGGCTGAATTTGCAGAGCGCAGATACAGTCATTTTTGCAGACTCGGACTACAACCCGCAAACGGATCTTCAGGCGATAGCGCGAGCATATCGGCTGGGTCAAACCAAACCTATCCATGTGATCAAGTTTTTGTGCGCAAACACCGTCGAAGAGAGCATTTATCGACGTACATTAAAGAAGATGCGCATGGCTGACCGCATTCGTAACCTTGCACGCCGAATTAATGATGGCGACGACGAGAATGATGATGATAGTAGCAAGAGCTTACTGGACATGATCCAGTTTGGACTCCATCGACTTATGCAAGAGTCTATCAGTGAGAATGAAGACACGCTCATGAAACCTCTGGAGGAAGAATTCATTCAACATATTTTAGCGCGGAAATCGACGAAACCAGTTGAAGAGGTTGCAAGTTCCGACAAGATGATGTCGACTCTGAAGAGCGACAAGTTGCTTGAATCCGGTGGGGATTTTCGCGAGGAAAACATGTACTACTTTGAGGGTGAAGACTACACGAAGGTAGTGACTAGCAAGACTCAAGATGCTGAGTTGCTTCAGAAATTATGCAAGGAGGCTGCAACTAGTACGAAACGCCACACAAATGCGGCACGAAAGAGATATGAGCAAGACGACGTGGATGAAAACGAAGAAGATGAGGAGCAGGCAATTGAGAATGAAGCAGAGCGGTCTTTGAAACGAGAAGAGCGACGTCAGAAGGCACTAGAAAGGAAGCTTGCCCAGTGGAAGGCTAACAAGTATACATCAGCAGCTATTGACACTAGTAACCCTGGAGGCGATTCAACGGAGTCATCACAAAGTAGTTCTGACAACCAGGGTTTTTACAGAAACTCAGGACGACTTTCTTACAAGTCTGGTGACGCCAGTCATCCTCCGCTCAGCTCATTACGCTCAAGTCCATACATCATTGTTCATTGTGTGGACAATAGTGGCGTATGGTGCTCGCGTGGGTTTTTCCGCACTCTGTCGGCGCGCTCACCTGCGATTCAGAAGCAGTACGAGGATGCTGGGCGAAATGGTGATCTCAAGCTTGGTAGTGCACATCTAATACGACTACCATCTCAGGCTGGAACTGGTGACGGGTATGTGTGCTTGCTGGTCGTGCAGGGGTTTGTTGGGAAGAAAAAACAGCGTGTGGGAAATGGACCCGGTACGGTGCAGGTTGTTCGTCAAGGAAAATCTTCGACCTTTCGTCTCAATGCGCTGGAGACTGCGTTACAGACCCTGGCCCATCGTGCTCTCGAATTGGGGGCTACAGTTCATCTCCCCCGTATCGGCTACGGTACCCCGAATTTCAACTGGTATGCTGTTGAACGTTTGCTCGCACGCAACCTTCGAGACGTGGGTGTTGAAGCAACCATTTACTATTATTCACGAAGAACCTAGTTCAGGCGTAATACAGGAAATCCGGAATTTAGCACTGAAGAAGACCAGTCAACTCCCGAGTATTGGCTTCTTAATTGCTATGTACTACGTGGAAATCCGCTATAATCATCCAGGACCCGAGTAAACCGCGTTGCGGAATCTAACTGTACTCTATCACCTGTAGTGTGTTTCAAAATCAGGGAAGCCATCAGTTGCATCGTCTTGAGGCATTATCCCTATTGCACTTAGGTTTACAAGAAACCCCCGCTTTTTATCTATCAGTGAGTCAGCCACCTCCTTTGCGTCAGCAATGCGTTGTTCTAGTTGCTTAACTTCGTCCATCAGCGCCGTCAGCTCATCTGGCGTACACTGCTCTTTGGTGCTGCCAGTCGTTACCAAGGCTAGATCCATGATCTTCTCCTCCCATTGTAACTGCAGCACACGCATTTCCATTTCATGGTCTGCAATTTGGTGCATGACTTCGCGGAGGAAAATTCTATTCGTAAATTCACACAGCGGATTATTGCAGCGCTCAGTGTGGGCTTCGGTGTCATGCCAATTGCGACAAAGTTTATCTCGACACGGAATTCCTTCACTGCACTGTCGCGAACAAATTTTCTTGCAGTTCCTGAAGCAATTTTTACCTTGGGGTGGATTGCAGAAAATTGCATCCACAAACTGAATAGACTTTCGCAGGCATGCTTTAAAGTGGCTGACTTGCGGTGTTCTCATCCCTGCGTCACAAAGCCCTGCAATTGGCGGTTCTTGGGCCATCTCTGAAGAAGCATCTTCATTCTGATCAGATTCAGCGACTGCTTCACCTTCCTGATCTTCCACCGCGTTTTGAGAGCTAATATCTTCGACAAGTTCAGGACGTTTCTGTACATTTCCCTTATCTAAGTGAGACTCTGGTAGTACGCCCACACCGCTCATGTCGGACCCTATTTCTTCGTTGTGTGCAACTTGGACCTCGTTGTTGCTTTCATGATCGTCTCCTAGTAGGGGTTCTCCCACTGTTTTTCCAACATTTCCGCTATGAGCTTGAGCATTTCCCATGGTAGCAACATCTTTGAAGTCGTCACGCGCTGGTAGGATTTCCACTTGTTGTTCATGGTCAGTATCGCCTGCATTCACACCACACTCGTTCATTCGGTGGTCATCTCCTTCACATACAGCACGGGATACATGATCCACCGTTATGACCATCCTAATTTCGTGCTCCGATCCAGCTACATCGCACACGTCAGCTTTCTTCCCTGTCCCTTCCACCTCAGCGATGCCATTCATACTGTTGATCATTTCAACTTCACGCCGAGTCTCTGTTAGAGCAGGTTCTTCGCGTTCAACAGCCGTATCAGTTTGGTTGCTCTCAGATGCCACCCCCTTTTCAGTAAGTTTATCAACTTCGTCATCTTTATTACCCTCTGTCTTCTTTCTCATTTTTGATTTTGACGATGTCTTGTCACCTTCATCGACGACACTGGATTCACTAGAATCGTTGGTACTCTTCGACCTGCTCCTCAAATTCCATTGTATCCTCTTTCCGGGTCTTGCTTCATGATCTTCTTCCCATCCCATGTTTTTATCTATGTCCTGGACATCTTCGAGATCTTTCTCCAGTCGTTGAACGCATGCCATTCGTCGCGAAGTGCGTTTAACAGCTTTCAACCATATCGGCGAATCTCGGAAACTAGCTCTCTTTTTCCACTCTTTATTACTTTGCCCCCGTTTCTTCTCCACTCTGCCCCGTGACTTTTGCTTCTGTTTCTTCTCATCTTTATCCTTTTTCTTTTTTTAATTGTTCGTTCTCGTTTCTTCTCGCTCTCGTCACTTTCATCGGCATCTGATGACAACGTTCGTTTTAGGCGTTTAGACTGAAGCTGCATTGAGAAACGGCTACTAGTCGACAACCTCTTCCTCGTTGTCCACTGCCTTGACGCCGTCCCAACCGTAGAAACGACCTCCGATTCTCCATCCGAGGACTTGTGTTTATCACCAGCAGCTCTATCAAACGTACCATTTGACGGCAAGATAACCAGTGGTTCACAGTCGGTAGCTGAGGGTTCTGTCTTGACATCCACATGGTTCTTTCCGTGCTTCTTACTGTTGCTTCGACGGATTCGTAGATCTTTCGTCATCACCGAATGCACCGCTCGCCCCGTCGCGCCACTATGACACGCGAGAATGAGACGATCCATCTGCTCTACGAATCCAGGCGTTGTCTCCATGTTGACGTGGATAAACTCTACCAAGCGGCGGCAGCAGTCGTTGAACAGTTCGTAGTTGTCCTCTTCCGGCGGCGTTGCCATTTGCGTCAGCTCGTCTTCGAATGCGACCCACACCGCGTCTACAGCCTCTGTCACGGTTCTACGTATCGTGCGATTGAGCTCTAGACGCAATCGATCCACCATGGGCGACGTCTCCTTCGGCTCTGGTACGTGGTGATGCGGCATTGCGTGACGTCGAGCAGCCGTCGCCATCACGCTTTGGATAGAAGTTGGCAATGATGCGCCAGGTAATTTCCTGTGCTGTGATTGGTGGGAATGTTGAAGCGAAACACAAAAACGACCCTATTCTGGCACAAAAAAGCCAAATAATTTCCATTTAGCCTGGACTTTTTTTACTTGTTTCGCAATTTTGCTGTCCAGGAAAGACTGACCTATAGTGAATCGCAGTCAATTTCAAAAAACACACATCGCTTTCCCTCATTCCGAAAGAAAACCCATGGCGAGCGAGACGAAAGCACCCAGCATCGCACTCATTGATGCAGCTGATGCGACGCCATCGCCACTAGTGTCCGAGCCGCTCGCCAAGAAGCGTCGAGGTTCTGGACGCAAGCGGGACCCGGTGTGGGAGTTCACCACCGTCTTCACGGACAAGCGCGTGGTTTGCAACCGCTGCGGGGCGCTCATCCACCGCTACGGAGTGGCCAAGGTCGAGCGGGTGCGCTACCACTTCGAGCGCAAGTGTCCAGGCGTGCACGCACAGGGGGCGACGCCACTACCGAGAGGAGAGGAGCTCGGAGTGTCGACCACCGAGACGGCTGTGGTGGAGGAGATCAAGCAGCACAAAGTCTCAAGCACTAGCTACGGCAGCAAGAGTGGCGCATTCAAGCGCAAGTTCGCCTTCTGGGTCTATGCAACAGGACAGCCATTCGAGGACGTCGAGAACGAGTTGCTGCTGAATGCTCTGAGAGTGCTACGGAGTGACGTGACTCTACCTTCGAAGCACGAGTTGGAGAACGAGCTGCTGGATCTCGAGGCTATCGCATCCAAGAGCAAGGTGACCAAGGCTCTGACTGGCAAGAAATGCTGCTTGACAGTGGAGAATTGGGTGGATGCAAGAGGGTGTGGCATCATCACGTATGGTGCCTTTTGTGAGGGTGCGTCGTACTACCTCGAGTCACATACTGCGATGAAGATGGATAGTAATGCGGAATTGACGGCTGACGAAGTGGAAGCGGTGCTGACTAAGGAGAAGAAGGCGGAATTTTACGGCATTGTGACACCTACCACGTCGGTACTGTCCAAATTCACTCGGGATAGGATTCAGAAGAAACACCCGCGATGCTCGTTCTTCCATGGCTGTGTGTGCAATGCGCTCATGTTGCTGCTCAGCGACGTTAGTAACATCTTGCCGTGGCTGGAGAAGGTGAAGAGTTCTGTTACCGATCTGACAGAGGTGTTTCATGGGAATGACAAGTTGCAGATGCTTGTGTCCGCTGGTGACAACACCACGGGAGCAGAGTTTCCGGATTCCAGTTCGACGTGCGCTTCACTGGAGGCCCTGCTGAAACATGAGAAGATGTTGTACACGATCGTTGCACGTCGAGACTTTGTGGACGCTAGTACGCCGGCAGAACAAGAGAAGCTAAGACGTGTACAGGATTTCGTACTTGGCGAAACGTTTGTTCAGGATCTGATCAACTCGCTCGCTATTCTGCGTCCTCTTCAGCTACAACTGAAGCATTTCCAGGAAGATCAACCCCCACTGTCACAAGTTTTTCCGAGCTTTGTTGAGCTATTGACAGCGTTCTCGTCGATGGAGTGGGTGAGCAAGAAGGAGAAAGCCCTCATTACATCTTGCGTGACCGAGCGGTTCAATGCGATCTACGGTGACGCACACGGCGTGGCGTATACACTGGATCCGCTGTATTTGGGTGAAGCCTTGGATGAGAGGAAAAAGCTGGAAGTGGAAAGCTTCATTGTTCAGTTTTGCGAGCGTGAGGGACACAATGTTGACATTCTGGTGCAGCTACAACAGTACAAGACTGTTGTAACCGAGCTAAAAGAGAATAACCAAGAGTACTGGCAGATGCTGCAGTCTGGCGCGGTGACACCGCATGACTTTTGGGTGGAACGTCGGGGCCAGTTTCCTTACTTGTATCAGTTGGCAGTGACAGCCTTTGGTTTGCCAGCAGCAAGCGCTGCTCCGTCCCCGTCCTTTGGCGTACAGGGTTTTACGGTACATTCGCGTTTCAATCGCAAGCTGACAATGGAGCAACTCCAGAAACTCACCCATGTACACTGCAATTCGAAGGTGGGTGGTGCCAGTGATCCGTTGACATCCATTGCACAGATGATGTAGCCGAAGTGAACAACGATATCACGAGCTCGTGATAATTTCTTGTAAACAGAATACGATGTGTTTGTTTCGCTGGTTTGAATTAAACGTTGCTGCAATAAACATAGGCGCACAAACTAAGTTATATCGCGAAGGACGCAGCCGATAAGAAGGCAGACCGGTACGTGTTGCGCTGGATTTCGTTTTGAACACAGCAAACACCGTTATACTAGGTATTGTAAACTTGAGCTTGATGCAACGTATCGGGTTACAAAAGTGCAAAGCAAAAATGTCTTGATATGCATGCCTACATATGCACTTGAACGACGAGTTTGCCTTGAGCGTGGCGACTTTTTAGCTTCGCGTATGCATCCAGAGCTTTCTCAAACGGAAATATCGTGTCAATCACAGGTTTGACATGTCCGCTCTCGATGTACTTCGTTATCACATCCAGCTTCTCAGCTGAAGGATCAGTGTTGTGCACTTCTCCAATAAGCTTAGCACCAAATTCTGCTTCCTTCACAGGCTGCGCCATCGGTAGGATCGTAATAAAACGACCCGTTTTCTTCTTGAGCACCATCGTTCCAAGCAGAAGATTCCATTCCACAGTCGTAGACGGCATCAATCGAGTGAGGTTCCAGAACGTCCAACCACTTCTCCTTGGTGTAGTCGATGACTTGGTCGGCCCCGAGAGACTTCACGAGCTCCATGTTGCGTGAACTCGTCGTTGTGACTACACGAACACCAATCGCGTGCGCAAATTGGACGGCAAACATACCGACAGAGCTACTACCGCCCAAAATCAACACGGTCTCCCCCTCTTGCAATTCCGCGTGCCTCACTATACCGGCATAAGCTGTTAGAGCCACCATGGGTACAGCCGCAGCCTGGTTAAAATCCAGGTTGGCGGGCTGCACTGCTACAAACTCTTCGTCCACGACCAGAAACTCGGCCAAACTTCTAAACCCACTAAACGGGGTCATCATATAGACTGCGTCGCCAACCTTCAGTCGCTCGACACTCTCCCCTACTTCAACAATCTCACCGGCGGCGTCGAAACCAATGCCGAAGGGATCGTTCACCGAAGGTGTCTTACCTAGGAAAGCTTGACCCGCTGTCTCCAGTAGCATGTAGTCGATAGGGTTCACCGATGCGCTGTGCACCTTGATGCGGACTTGTTGTGCTCCAATAGTCTTTTGTTGGATATCGGTGTGGATCTTGAGTTCCTTCTCGAGCGAGCCATAGCTCTCGTACTGGTACGCGCGGAAGGTCTTTGGGAACGCCATTGCTTGGTTGGTAGTGCTGAAGCTTTGAGTTGTTCTGGTCTTGGATGTAAATCACAAAGTGATTCATCTCGGCATCGGGGCCAATGCCTCCACGAATCAAAAACGCAATCAGCATCGTCATCGGAACATCTTCATCAACATCAACGAACTGTTCCATCATCATCATCAGGATCATAATCACTTCTAAAACCATAATCACAGGTCGCCCATAATCTTCAATTTTGGCCAATCAGCGTTTTGTGATCCTGAAACGTCGTCACACCCCTTCGCCATTGACCATGTCGTCGGCGGATCCTGACCATGACGGATACGACAGCGATGACTATGAGCCAGATTCCCCCACACATCCATCTCCTTCTCGCTCACAACTTTCCCACAGTCCTGTTGCTATTGCTCAGCAGCAACAACTGACGTTTCAATTCGACACGGATGCCCCGAGCGAAGATGAAAGCAACGGCGAAGTTGTCACACCATTACCCAAGACGAAATCCAAGCGCGATCGAACTTCTCGTGAGCCTAATACCGTCAGTGGCCGTCACTTGATGGACAACACCCCGTGGACATACACTGTTTCGTCGTTGCAAGTCCGGATGCTGCGGATTCCAGTAACTGAGTCAGCAGCAATCCGAGAGCTGCGGGTATTTGCTACGATAGACAAGCAAGCGGCCCAGTCTAGAGGATCGAGGTGGAAACAGGAGCTGCATTCAGTAGGAGGAGGGTCACCCTTGCGGTCAACTAAAAAACGGGGAAGGAGAAGCAGGTCACCTCGGAGGATGGAGCGATATCGGCGTAGTGGGCTCATTGAAGAGGCAAAATGGGTAAAAGGAGATGGTAAGCTGCAGTGGACCTTTCCGATGGAAAAGTTCCGTCGTTTAAAGGCTTATGCTCCTCGAATCAAAACATTTGTCTATGGTGTCGGAGAAACTGGAGTGGTGTATGACTCCAGGAGGCAGATGGAGAACCTTGCGCGCCAAGAGAAAGAGGGAACAATTTTGAGCTTTGGTTGGTTCTTTCTTGATTTAAGGTATGTTGAAAAATTCTTCTAGTTTGTTATTTGACGGGAGGAGCACTTAAGTTCATTGTACTGTTTCGTGTTGTGTTAGAACTCCGGACCTTCCCGAACGATGGCTTAAGTTGCAGAATTCGCCGTTTGGTGGGGAGATTTTGATCTCTAGCACCTTCTCACCAGTGGGAATTTCGCCGACGCAATCGGCTATGAAATCGATGGATAGAATGACACATGCACGTGGACAAACTGGAATAGCGACTGTGAAAAAAGTACCAACCATTGTTTCAGGTGAAAGTGGCGAATACTTGCAGATTGGAGATGGAAATGGTCAGGACATATTTGTGCTATCCGTCTTCATTCAGGCAGCTCTCAATCTATCCAAGGTGGTGGGCATCTCGATGGGAGATCAACAGGATCTTGGGAAGACCGGATTCTGGCTCAGCTACTCCCTATTCAACGTTGTTGTACAGACCGATGTGTTTTATAACCTGAGTGCTGCAGAATTTTCCCCCATTCGCGATAGCTTTCGTGTGAAGAGCAACTTGAAGGACTTGACACTTTGTATTGCTTCTCTGGGAAGCCTCACGGTGTTTTTGTGTACAGAAAATCAAGTGCTTGCAGGAGTGGAGATTCCATTGCGGCCACTACTGTCAAAAGGACTTTTTGCACGCTCAGCAATAAACGAGGATGCACCACAGTCTGGTGGCATGTCAGAAATTGAAGGAGACTTTTCGTTTCCGGATTTTGATGAAGCAGTCATCTCTGCTTCCTTTGCGGTGGAGCTCGTGGAGCCTAAAATCCCCGAAACTACTATTACCAAACAACAAATGAGTCAAGTAGAGAAGGCAAAGCAAGGTATCGAGATTGAAGAGCTAGATGGGGCTACATCTGAACAAGGCGCGCAAACAGACACATCTGCAGTGACAAGCGGAATGGCTCCAGCAAAACAGATTTTATTCAAGCTGGACCATTTGCGACTGAAAATCTCGGCATTAGCTCCGTTTTCTGGCGAGAAAAGTATGTCCGTCGAGGTAACATTTGGTGAAGAAAGAGTATCTGGCGAGCTAGTGTTTTGTTCGTATACAAAACAGCAAACATTTGCAACAAGCCCAGCACTTGGGATGGTTCTCGAGAATGTTTCAAGTCAGCTTGCAATCGACACACCCATTCATATTCGATGTTTTTCATCAGCCTCCAAACGCTTGATTGCAGCCTCAGCAGAAGATTCGAAAATCATTCACGATGATAAAAGTTATCCTAAAACCATTGTGTTTGACATGTTAAACGAGTCCAAACAATCGGCAGGGCAATGCCTACTGATTTGTACCAGTGGACCGGATTCTCACCAGAAACTTGGTGGTGATTTACTAAACGATGCGAGTGGAGACAAACATCACTATCGAATATGCCTAAAATTGAAATCGGTCAAGGATGTTGAGATTCCAGGAGGATATTCTCTTCGTTACTTGAATCCATTTCTCAGATCAGCATCAAGTAAGTGAGCTTCCTATTACTAGTAGTATATGATAGTTAGCTTATTTACCTAACGACACTATTTTCTTGCAGTCAGCAGCGAGTGGTTTACGGTGAAGGACAAGGGTGAGGTAGACACCTTAAATTTCTACTGTATGTTCGATCTGATGAAAGACCCACTTCAGCTCAAACAAGAGATGCAAGAGTCTGTAAAAATACACTTGATCTCTAGCGATGAAGAACGGTAAGTTTACTAACATTTGTGCGCTCTATCAGAAACATATTAAACTTTACGTTTTCGCTGTTTAGGATAGGGAGTGCTACCTTCAGTTTGAGCTATCTGTATTTTTCCGAAGAACGGTTTTGCTGTTCTGAAGACAACTGCGAGGAGATTTTCATGACACAGATCGAAACGGAAGCTCACTGGCTTGAGGTCCATACAGAATCGGCACTTCCTAATACTCAGGCTGGACCAGAGGCGTACTCCCATTCATATCGGAGTTGCTCGATCAGCATTCCGATTGTCAGTGCTGATAACAACAATGAGTCAACCACGTATCAGCCGCAACGCATGGGATCTATCCGTGTATCAGCATATTTGGAGGATATTGGACTGCTTACTGAGAAGCGCACAGAGGAAGAGAGGGGAGTGTACGTGGTTTCTTAATTCTCTCTTGTAGAACAAAATCATGGCTAACTACTCTTTTGATATTTGTAGACTCTTTCTACCGCCACCTCCATTGCAAGAAAAGGAGAGGAATAGAGATGAATCATCAACTGACCCTCAATTACTTGTTACTACTCCTGTAAGTGACATTCGAGAGCGCTCAAACAGTACGTCTGTCATACGAGAAGCAGAAGAAATAAATCACTCTACTGTTCGAACGAGAGGATCGGCTATTGAAAATACCCAACCTAATGTCGAGCAATACCACAATCACGAGCGAGAAAAGGAAGTCGTGCACTTCAAAGAGGCTTTAGAACGAGAGAGGAGTGCGTGGAAGCAGGAGCAACATCTCCAGCAATTGCAATGGAAGCGGCGGTTTGCGGAAATGGAGAAGGCTCGGATGGATGAGCTTGAGGAAGAGTGGGCACGTCGTGAAGAGGAGCGGAGCAACTTGCTAAAAGCAGCCCAGGAAGAGTATCAGCGACTTGAACAAACGCTTCGTAAATCCTTAGCAGATTTAGAGACGAGAGAGCGGCGTTTAGCTATCGCTGAAGCAGCTCTACATCGAGAGCAAGAAGCGAAACATGATGAGAATGAGTCTTTGCAGCGACGCCTAAAGAGCGAGCAAAATCATACATTGTCGATGGCTAAAAAGCAAACAGAAGCATACGAGCGACGCATATCGTTGCTGGAGACTCAGCTGAGCGATGCAGAAAGAAGAACCAAACAAGTTGAAGCAGATTTTGTTGAGTATCGTCAACAGCAAAGGAAGTTGCCGGAGTCGAGACTTCGTGAAGAAATTGCAGCGCTGAAAGGTAGCGTATCCGAGCTTGAAAAGCAAAAAATGGCGAAAGAGCGTGAGTGCGAGATCGCTGAGTCAAGTGTGCACACGATGAAGGCCCAACTTGAACAAATGGCTAGATTGCTCACCCAAGAGAAGAAGAAGCACGAAGCACGTGTTGTTGATGAGCTGGAAAAACTTCGAGTCAAATACATCGCTCGCGAGGAAAAATACGTACTTGATGGCGATCGAGATGAACTTCGAGCAATCAAGAAGCAGCTGGACGACTTGAAGGGGTTTAAGCTGAAGAGGGATGGTGGAAACAGACGCTTGCATAGGCAGCGTTCTCACGAAACTACTTCACCACAACACCCTCGCAACCACTGGCACACACAAAGTCGTCAGACTGCATTTGTACGTCACTCTCGCTCAACAAACCATCAATTTGAAAACCTAGAATCAAGTTTTCACTCTGATCATGCGTCTGGAGATGAAAGTGACTGGGATACATCCTCTTGCGTGGGAACTAAAAAACAGAGCACGACCCCACAGTTAAGCCCTCACGTATCTCGGAGTGAACGAGACCTCTCTATCTCTCGATCTCGCACCTTTGATCACCAAGAAACACTGATGCCTACAAATCTGAAGATTGGTGACGGTGATTTAAATGCCTCCGATACTTACGTAGTTCCTCCCGACACTGAACTCGGACGACTACTTCGCGAGCGGAAGTTATTGCTGGCTAGTGGTGCTTACGACGCCCAAAGCTATCTGGTACGAGAACTTGACCGACTAATCAGCGTGACAAAGGCGAATGCAGAACATCATAGCTCAATAGCTTAGATCGTACAACTCAATACCCGAGATTGCTACCGCTTTGTTTAACCCCTTAGTTCCCGGCTCCA
>PCFV01000063.1:0-79072 GCA_002812785.1 Phytophthora litchii | reverse complement strand
ATGATTTAATTTATGTTAATCTACAGCGTGATTGTCGTCGAGGTACCGCCGTCGCCTGCACTACATCTGCAAATCTGTCCCGTTCAGATGCACACGGTGTTGAAGGCTCTTGCACTACATGTCGTAGTGAGCAGAATGACGATAATACCTTAGTACTTTCTGCTGACAATGCACGTCGTGGTCAACCGAAGAATCTTGGATTCGTAGCTTCCGGTCTCCGAGACAACAGGCTACACAACAAGCTGCGCCGGCTATGTCTACTTGCACTCGTCCTGCCACGCGAGGCAGTCTGCCTGTGTCGCGGGCGGACAGCGGAACGGAGCAGAAACCGTGGTAATGCGTGCCGTCGGCGAAGGCTGCACGCGCATAAGTCGGGAGAACGAGCGTCATTCCGACAGATGCGTGTGCTCACTGGGCAGCACCTCTCTCTTGTGTCATGAGTTCATTTGCAAATTTCCACACACGACGTGAGACTCATATCGTCAGCTCACCATGCTCGCACCACCCATGCCCGCGTACATCCAGGCGCCCAAGAAGGACTTGGCCGTGACGCATTGCACGTGTGGGGCCAAGGACTTCGTGCGACGCAAGCACAACCACACCAGAGACAGCACAAGCGAGGCCAAGCAAGCAGCTAACTGCCCTGCCAACTTCCCTGCAGTCAACCCCACTACACTTCGGCGCAGCTTCTGGCGCAAGCTGCTAGGCAAAGGTCCCAAGTGCGTGTGCACCAAAAAGAGAGCGAACAAACCAGGAATCGTCGGCATCCCAGCCGCCTATGCAGACTGCGACACTGTGACTGTGGCCGGCAGACGCGTCCCGTTCACAGAGAGAAACGTGGACGCCGCTGGACGCCATCAGTGAGGATGAATAACAACAAGTGCAGTTGTCAAACTACCACTAAACACCGTTTCAATATATTATTCACCAGTGAGCAATGTATCTTGGTCATTGCTTTTCTCGGAGGACAGCGGAGGACATTGTGCATAATGCTGCCTAAGTGTCATGACGACCGAATACAATTTAACAGTATTTTAGTAAACACACGTGTGCTATGGTAAATACTTCTATCGCTTGTGTAGTCAAAACGCTCTTAAACCGCATAGACATGAAACGGTGTCAGCCAAACAAGCTGGACGCATGGACGAACTGTTAGCAAGTGAGTTGTCCGCCGAGACGCTGGCAGCGTTACAGGCGCATCTTCTGGAGCGTCACCAAGAGGAGGACGCCCCCGTCTCGGAGGATTTCCGCCTCTCGCAGTTGTACGTGGCAGCGACGAATGACACATTGACACATTGACTGACCTACTACGTATTGCCTTGCTTGTTTGTGCTGGTAGCTGGTACGATGAGGAGACTGGACGCGCATTGGCTCAAGAGGCCATCGACCACAGCAGCACCGAGCTCAAAATTGCCTTCGTGAGCACACCCGCTGCCTACCGTGACTTCCTCAAGATCCAGAATGAGGAGGAGGACGAGACCAAGCGCGCCGTCATGGGCGACAATGTCTACATCTTCGAGTATGATCGTCGGTTCGGCGAGAAGTACGGCGACCGCTTCTGCTTCTACGACTACAATGCACCCACGGGTCTGCCCGAGAAGTTCCACCACTTCTTCGACTACGTGTTGATGGAGCCGCCGCACCTGGTAATTAGTTACTTTCGAGTGGCAATTGCCTTGGTGGTTGCAAGTTGGACACTCACAGTTGTGTTTTGGTTGTGTCTCGTTGCTGCTGCAGAGCCCCGACTGTTTGGCCAAGTTCTCCGACACGATGCGGTGGCTTGCCAAGGAGGTGGAACCAGTGCCTGGCAAGAAGGACCGTGTGGTCAACCCGTCAACCTTCATCAACTGTACGAAATGCTGCCAACATCCATGATCTATTACCACGATATGTGCTCACTCAACTGCTTTTGCGATCTACAGCTCAACTCTTGCGGCAGGAGATGAAGGCGGACCTTGGCTTCACCCCCACAGGCTTCTACCCGAGCTTTGAGTCGAAGTTGTCCAACCACCTGCTCACATACACCAACTACGAATCAGAGCGATTTGGCCCATGCAAGGAACCCGATGATAATGACGATTAGTAGTAGCAGGTAGAGCTGTCGTGTCTCTAACAATGCGAATTCTACTTGAACGATTGGTTGAAAACTACTTTCGGACATTCTACATTCGTGATGGACGCCTTACTCTCTAGCGAGCTCTCGGCTGACACTTTGGCGGCGCTACAGGCGCATCTCCAGACGCAACAGGCGCAGCAGGACGCGGCCGTGTCCGAGGACTTTCGTCTCTCTCAATTGTGCGTGCGGCAGGCGTCGCGTTCTACCTCATTCTACCGATTCATGCTGAGTTTATTGTGTGGCTGTGAGCAGTTGGTACGATGACCGGACTGGCCGTGCATTGGCCCAAGAAGCCATCGACCAGAGCAAGGAGAAGCGCATCGCCTTCGTGAGCACACCAGCAGCCTATCGGGACTTCCTCAAGATCCAAGAGGAGAGTGACTCGCCCATCGACGGCGACAATGTGTTTCTGTTCGAGTACGACCGTCGCTTTGACGAGAAGTATAGTGGCCACTTTGTATTCTATGACTACAATGAGCCAACGAACCTCCCGGAGAAGTTCCACCACTTCTTCGACTATGTGCTTGTAGACCCGCCCTACCTGGTGAGCTGCCATGAAGTGAAGTACTTGTCTGACAGTTCAGGTTACTTACTATGGTATTAATGTAGAACACCAACTGCATGAGCAAGTTCGCTGAGACCATGCGCTGGTTGTCCAAGAACGTGGAGATCATTCCGGGCAAGAAAGACAAGATCCTCAACCCGTGCACCTTCATCACGGGTATGGATTATCCTGGACGTCATGTGTGCAAAAGATTCTAATGTTGTTGTGTTTTGCGGGGTACACAGCGCGTATGCTCCGCAAAGATATTTATGCTGACCTCGGCTTCACACCGTCGAGCTTCACACCAACGTTCGAGTCGAAGCTGTCGAACCAATTCCTGACGTACACCAACTACCGTTCGGAGCGCTTTGGAGAGAGCACGGAGGACTTTGGTGACTCAGATGAGGAATAGATGTCGACAAGGCACGGTTATCACGAGTGTAGAGTGTACGCGCCTTCATGAGTCGTGTATTAGATGCGGATGCTGGCTGGTTGTGCTATACGCTCGTCGACTCGTCAACTAGATAACTCACTGAAAGGCAACTCTTGGTACGTGTTTCTGTCTAGCAATGACATTTACCCGAGAGAGGGATTATTTGAAGGCACTCAGCAGCGCAAGAAGGCCATCGACTGCTTGGAGATGTAGCGCTTTTTCGTCGTCATTGACTGAGATTGCAAGTCATGTTGAATTTTCTGCTGCAGTTTGAGGGCAGTCGTGGCGCCTTCGACTTTAACGAGCTTGATGGATGTGGCTTGGACAGAAGACTGCTGGGTCGATTCCATGGCGGTTTCTTTCAAAGTGTAGATTGCAGCACAAAATGAGGAATGAGTCGAAGTGAGGCTTCTCTTGTTGGTTAGTAGGTACGCTGCTGTTGAAGTCGAATGGGTCACAGGATGTTTGTCCATGTCTACCCGTTGCAAGGCCATCTCAAAGACGCCAATGTCGAAGTCGACATCCTTATCGATGAAGGTGTTGCTGCGTTTGCACATCATTTCAGCTTTCACATTTCCATCTGAGAAGCTTTGGAAGTCATGCAGCACCTCATTAACAACCTGCCCTTGGGCCTTTGGTGAAAATCTTGCTTGGTGCAGCTGTGTTTACAGGATGTCTACAGGGAGCCACCAGAATCATCCTGAGAGAACATGAACGCCGGAACTAGGTTCATGGATGCAGGATTTCTGCTACAGTGCTAAAACACCAAGAAATGACTCTTGGTAACGAACAACACGATCAGTCCTCGTCTTAACCTTCATTCGGTGGGTCCCGCTTTGCACCATCACAGTCCTTTTCCCACAAGAAAAAGCAGGCTGAGATGACCCCTTCCAATCACCAGCCACGCCTTCATTCGTTGTGGACGTGTTGAGATGGTCCCTTCCAATCATCAGTACCAACACTCATGGCCGCGAGCAGAGACGCTCACAGCGTACCACCCCAATACAAGCTGTATATAGAGATTGCTCGACCACTGCGCCTCCGTCAGCTTTTGGCGGTACCCTCCGTAATCCCGCACGCGCCTTGAGGGTTGGCCAACTGCGAAGAGCCAAGAAGACAAAACTTTCCAGACAGACCATTATTCAATTTGCACTCGAAGCAGTAGTCCTCACACGCAAAAATCCAATTCAACAAGCAATGGAGTCCAACCACTTGTCCTCACAAGCCCAAGCTGCATCCATCCAGATCACCAAAGCCAGCGACCCTGCCATTCTGAAAGAGCAGAAGCAAGCGCAACAGTCTCCAGAACCCAAGCCGACGAACAAAAAGCAGTACATCTCAAAGCAGTCGATGGCCTTCATGCGCTGTTAAGCGGTGACAAAGACCTATGTAGCTATGTAGCTAACCAAATGTATTTGCCATTCTGGTTGAAGTTGCCTTCCGATGTCCGGCAATCACTCCGACGTCCGATAAGTCGATCTCCATCGTCGGACGTCGGACATCGTCTCCCACCCCTACCCCTTAACTCCTGTTTTCTTCCTTCTCTCAAAACAAATTAAGACCTTTAGCTAAAGTTTAGACGATGGCATCGCAGCAGCAAGTGGCGCTCAAGGTCGCGTTTAACGGAGACATCCACCGCACGCGCGTGGACTTACGCGGCTTCTCGCTCGCGGAGCTGACGCAGCTCATGGCGCAGACCTTCCGTCTGCCTGTGGGCGACTTCGTAGTTCAATACCGCGACCCCGAGGGCGACTGCGTCAACGTGACGACGGACGCCGAGTTCCAGGAGGCTCTGCGCGTCTTCCTCGGTGCGGCTGAGCCTGTACAGTCGCTCAAGTTCTCGGCCTCCACGAGGCGCCAGACGGAGTTCCAGGACCAGGTGTCGGACCCCCTCGTCAAGTCTGTGGAGCACCTGATACAGGCGCTGGCCGTGACGCTCGAGCAGCTCAAGCGCGACCAACACTTTGTCTCCACGTCTGCTCCCGTTCCGAGTGTCACCCTGGACCAGGCGGCCAGAGACAACGCTGAGTCGCCCAAGACGGCGGCCGGCGGCTTCTCCAGCTTTGCTCAGGGCCTCGTGGGTCAGATCAATCGCTTCATCCCAGAGAAAAAGGCCGGAGAGGCCACTGCCGCCCCCGTGGCTGCCACGCCCGAGCCAGAGCACAAGCCAGAGGTGCAACAACCGGCGGTGGTCACGCCGCCACCTGCACCGGTGGAGGAAGCTCCGCCTGCTCAGGAGACGGAGGAGACGCCATCTCCTCCGTCCATGGCGTCGTCCGTGGCATTCTCGGAGGCTGAAGTCAAGTGGGCTGACCATCTCTCGGTCGTGAGCGGCATCTTCCCGAACGCGGAGCCAGCACGCGTCATTGCCATCTTGGAGAAGAGCAACGGCGACCTCAACGTCGTGCTCAACGTGCTGACGGAGGAGAACTAAGGAGGAAGCTGGCGGATGGCTCACGTAGCAGCCAGCAGTGGACAAATGCCTGATGTTCCTTCCCCATTGCATTCAATGAACTCGATTTTTATTCACATGTTGGTCGCTTTCTAGAAACCCAATCTACAATCTACACTTGAAGTTTGTATGCCTCTTCTTTCTGAGCTTTTGGCCACCGACCCTCCAGTGTCTGCAATTTCTTCATGGGGAAGACACCCGAGCGCCGAGTCTTCGCGTCCACTGCAGCGCTGCGCTATCGTCGCAAGGTGCCAGCGCCCGTCGACAACCAGCAGCCAGAGCCGCAGCCGACGGAGGACGAACCCAAGCGCAGGAGCAGAAGCAGCAGGTCGCCGGCCGGTCGCCGCTTCCGACCCAAACAACCCAAGCAGCCGCAGCCCGCGCTACTCAAGCAGCTTCTATGGAAAGCCAAGACCGTGCAGCCCACGCCCATTGTGGTCGTGACGCAACAGGACGAGGAGGATGAGGAGGCAGCATTCGCGACGGAGCAGAGGCAGACGCGCAAGCTGCTGGCGAGCGAAGCCTTGGCCGCCTCGAAGAGCAAAACGGATGCAGTGCCCCCATCCGAGCCGTTTGTGGCCGAATCGTCCAGTCAGGAGACGCAGAGTGGCTCGGAGGATGAGGCTGTGTTCATCCCGTACAGTGAATTGCTGCCAACTGTGTCCGATTGGCAGTTCAAGGAGCAGGAAGACACGGACGGAGAGGAGGCCAGTCCAGTGATGCCAATGAAGGAACAGGACGGACTAGAGAAGCGACGGAAGAGACAGAAGCATAAAGTCAAACAAAAGCAGAAGCGCGCAGCGACCAAACAGCAGAAACAGCTCCAACACCAACAGAAACACGAGGAGGAACGACCTCGTTCTGCACAAGTCTCTGCATCTACGCAGAACGAGGACAGTGCGATGGTAGACATTTTCCATCCGCCCACAAATCTAGCAAGCGAGATGGACGCTGGTGTCTGTCGTGCTGTGCTCTCACAGTTGAAGGAAGTAGTGCCATATATCGTAGTAGGCGATGTAGCATGTCCTATGGTGTCTGCTGAGCAATCTCCTGTGAATGCTGATAGATCTGACAAGAGTGAGCCAAGTGCAACGAAGTCTGAGGAAGCTATAGTGGACTTTCGTCACCACGTGATCGCCATGTTAGATCGATCCAAGGAGACTCAGACGCAGTATCGTGAGAGCTTTGTAGTGGAGAACTCGGGTTTTGATGCAGCTTCAAGCTACGATTTCTTCAAGCGCCGTACGTGTACCTTGTACCAGGTACTATGATGCTCATTGATCACTAATGCGATTGTTGTGTATATAAGGTTTTTGCGATGCTCAGAGAAGTGCTGGGATTGTGTACTACTAACGAATTCCTTTCGTCGTCCAGCTGAAGGATAACATCCACAACAAAACCAAAATGCTTTTTGCCGGCTCTGTCGTATTTTTCTTAGTGTGTTTGCTGAATTGCTTCAACGTTCATTGATGTGACTGCAAGTTCGTTTGCTCGCAGCTCATAATTATTCCTCTTCCTCTACTGATACGACATGCTATGCGTTCATTCAAAAACCTACTTGCTACTGTTACTTGCTTCGATATTTCCTCTGTTCTTCGCGATGCATTGGCTAAATTGATGCAGACATTGCCCGCGGTGTACTGGAGGCATCGTACGGACCAGCCGGCTCGGACTCGAGCGAACGATCGTACGGATATGCACCAGTGCGATCCAGTGGCGGCGGAGGCTCACGCGGGGTCAACAGTTCGAGGGGATTGGCCCGCTTCGGCCTCAGATAGATAACCCCAAACACCAACGCTACTGCCGCCACACTTCCCACTATAATATAGATCTTGTCGGTGGTCATCACATTGCTTCCACCACTCTCCCCTCCGTTTGCTGAAGACAAGCTACCGTCCGCAGACAGCGTGCTGGCGCTGTCGTTATCATCAGCAATTGGAGTCAACCGTAAGACACCGTTCGATGAGGACTCTGTCGGCAACGGTGTAAGCTCTTTGATCTCCAACGACCCAGACGATGATAACAACAACGAAGACGATGACGACGACGAACGTGTCGAAGCCGAACTTGATCCGGCTGATCCCTCCGAGCTAGATACCACGTTACTACCGGAGTCCTCGAGGCTGTTAGTCCCTCGCGAATTGCTGCTGGTTGCCGACTCTGAACTGCTGGGCCCAACAATACCCGAAGCAGAGCTGGATATCAAAGCAGACTCGGACGAAAGCGATGATGACGAGCCGCTGCTATTGTCTACAGCTGTGGTCACGTTACTTGAGCTGGAACTTGATCCAACACTCGATATTGAAGATCCTGTAGCCGATGTCTCTGAAGAGACTACTGATGTGGACGATGAACCTCTGGAACTAGACGAAGATCCTGACGCTGGTAGTGAGCCCGCCGATCCACTCGTACCTGCATCAGACGACGAACCTGGTGATGCAGAGCTAGATGTTGACCCTGTTGACACATCCGATCCAGAAGCATCAGCAGATGACGATCTAGTATTTCCCCCATCAGAAGCAGACGACAATCCCGATACAATAGGAGATAATGGCAATGATGCCTCGCTTGATCCTGAATCTGAGCTCAATCCTGATGGTGGCATCGCGGTTACAGGCGGGGGGCTTATTGGTGTGGCTGTTGGTATCGCCGTTGATGTCTGAGATGCACTCCCTGAGTTTGAGCCCGATTCTGATGGAGGCATCGCTGTAACCGGTGGCGGACTCGTTGGACTCGAACTTGGCGTTGAAATAGGTGTTGGAGACGTACTGCTTGAATCTGAATTTGAGCTCGAATCTGATGGAGGCATTGCTGTAACAGGAGGCGGACTTGATGGTCCCGAAGACCCACTAGAGGATGTTGCAGAGCTCATTTCTATCGAGTTTGATCCCACTGAAGGCGACGTGGTAGTAGCGATCGGTGGTGCAGTTGTCGTATCTGATACAGGTGTTTCAGTGGTCGATTCTGGAGTAGCAGTTGTAGAACTTGGAGCGGATGAAGTTGAAGTTGCCGTAGTCGAAGTTGGGGTCTCGGTAGTAAGGGGATCAGTAACTGGTATCATACTTGGTGCTGTTGTTCCCGGAGTTTCTGTCGGTGTCGCCGTTGTGGCTACTGGAGCTTCACTAGCGGCATTTGTCGCTGCTGGTACATTTGTCACAGGAGCTGCCGTTATTGATGCTGGTGCGTTTGTGACCGGGGTCGTAGCCGTCGTTGTTGGTGTTTCAGTAACTGCATCTGTCGCTACTGGAGCATTTGTGACTGGGGTTGCTGTTGTTGCTACTGGTGCTTCACTTGAGGCATCTGTTGCTTGTGGAACATTTGTGACGGGAGTAGTTGTCATCGATACTGGAGCATCAGTTACTGCAATCTTCACAGATGGTGTTGCTGTCGTAACCACTGGAGCCGTTGTTGTCAATGTTGGAGAGTCTGTTGTAACAACAGGAGCATCTGTAAGAGCTATCGGAGCTTCAGTCGTCGATACTGGAGCTTCAGTCGTCGATACTGGAGCTTCAGTCGTCGATACTGGAGCTTCAGTCGTCGATACTGGAGCTTCAGTCGTCGATACTGGAGCTTCAGTCGTCGATACTGGAGCTTCAGTCGTCGATACTGGAGCTTCAGTCGTCGATACTGGAGCTTCAGTCGTCGATACTGGAGCTTCAGTCGTCGATACTGGAGCTTCAGTCGTCGATACTGGAGCTTCAGTCGTCGATACTGGAGCTTCAGTCGTCGATACTGGAGCTTCAGTCGTCGATACTGGAGCTTCAGTCGTCGATACTGGAGCTTCAGTCGTCGATACTGGAGCTTCAGTCGTCGATACTGGAGCTTCAGTCGTCGATACTGGAGCTTCAGTCGTCGATACTGGAGCTTCAGTCGTCGATACTGGAGCTTCAGTCGTCGATACTGGAGCTTCAGTCGTCGATACTGGAGCTTCAGTCGTCGATACTGGAGCTTCAGTCGTCGATACTGGAGCTTCAGTCGTCGATACTGGAGCTTCAGTCGTCGATACTGGAGCTTCAGTTGTAGATACTGGAGCTTCAGTCGTCGAAATTGGAGTTTCAGTCGTCAATGTAGGATATTGAGTCGTAGAAACTGGAGTTTCTGTCGTAGATACTGGTGCTTGTGTCGTCGAGATTGGAGCCTCAGTCGTAGATACTGGAGACTCAGTCGTAGAAACTGGAGCTTCAGTTGTAGAAACTGGAGCTTCCGTTGTAGAAATCGGTGCTTGTGTCGTCGAAGTTGGAGCCTCAGTTGTAGATGTTGGGGCTTGAGTCGTCGATGCAGGAGCTTGAGTTGTAATTACCGGAGTTTCTGTTGTAGAAACTGGAGCTTCCGTTGTAGAAATCGGTGCTTGTGTCGTCGAAATTGGAGTCTCAGTTGTAGATGTTGGGGCTTGAGTCGTCGATGCAGGAGCTTGAGTTGTAATTACCGGAGTTTCTGTTGTAGAAACTGGAGCTTCCGTTGTAGAAATCGGTGCTTGTGTCGTCGAGATTGGAGCCTCAGTTGTAGATGCTGGGGCTTGAGTCGTCGAGATTGGAGTCTCAGTTGTAGACACCGGTGCTTGAGTCGTCGAGATTGGAGCCTCAATTGTAGATGCTGGGGCTTGTGTCGTCGAAATTGGAGCCTCAGTTGTAGATGCTGGGGCTTGAGTCGTCGAGATTGGAGTCTCAGTTGTAGATACTGGAGCTTCCGTTGTAGAAACTGGAGCTTCCGTTGTAGAAATCGGTGCTTGTGTCGTCGAAGTTGGAGTCTCAGTTGTAGATGTTGGGGCTTGAGTCGTCGATGCAGGAGCTTGAGTTGTAATTACCGGAGTTTCTGTCGTAGATACTGGGACTGACGTCGCCGTAGCAACCGGTGCTTGTGTCGTCGAAACTGGGGTTGCAGTCGTAGCAGCAGGAGCTTCCGTTGTAGAAATCGGTGCTTGTGTCGTCGAAATTGGAGCCTCAGTTGTAGATGTTAGGGCTTGAGTCGTCGAGATTGGAGCTTGAGTTGTAATTACCGGAGTTTCTGTCGTAGATACTGGGACTGACGTCGCCGTAGCAACCGGTGCTTGTGTCGTCGAAACTGGGGTTGCAGTCGTAGCAGCAGGAGCTTCCGTTGTAGAAATCGGTGCTTGTGTCGTCGAGATTGGAGCCTCAGTTGTCGGCACTGGAGCTTCTGTAGCAGCTGGAGTTGCTGTCGTGGCCATTGGAGCAGACGTCGGAGCTGCGGGTTCAGTCACCACAGGAGTCGCAGTTGTAGCTACTGGAGTTGTTGTCTGTGTTGTCTCTCCTGGCACTTGCTGTGTTGCCGTCTGCTGCGTCGCTGGGGCTACGGTGATCGTAAAGATCACTTCACTCGTCACGTCCTGCAGCAGTCTTCCTCTCGTCCTCCTTCGTCCTACACGAGCAAAGTCTCGTGCTCGCCAGTCTGCAGTCGGGAGACACATCGTCTCCGCTCCGTCCTCCAGTACGCATCCCAACACGCCGCTATCGCTGTTCACCACTGCACAGCAGCTGTCCTGTGTCAAAATCCCATCTCCCAACACGTCGCGCTGTCCTGCTCGAGGACATGCGAGCGGCTCGTCGACTGCGCTGTCCACGGGTCCTTCACACGGTCGCACAGGAACACAGAAGGCGCCAGACACGCCCGCGACGTGCACAGGTCGCTCCCGTCCGTCGCAGAGGGAGGAGACGACTCGAAGGCTCTGGACGCTCGGAGAGGCCACTAGCGCCGCGCACAGGGCGGCAATCGTCCTCATTACGTCGTGGAAAGCGGAGTGCACCCACTTGAGAGCTGTAACGGACCTGTCTGGGGTGTGTGTTGTACCCCTGCTGCGGGGTGAAGCTATAGAGCACTGAGGCGCTGCGTAGGGCGGATCTGACCACACGTGACGCCGCTACTGTTGCCTGCTGTTTCCGCGACTTGGCGTCTGTTGCTGCCGCGAGGTTTCTCGAAGTGGCGAACCCACTGAGCAGCAGCGATATCACTTGTGGGTTCGACACGAGAAGGGGCGAGTTGACAGACTCTGGTCCCCCTTGGTAGGACCAACGGAGGCAACAATCCAGCAGCAGTTACTCCCTAGCGCCGACATACGCCGACATACACCAGCAGGCAGCAGCGCACAGACCTCTACCGAGTTCATGCAATTGCCAGCGCTAGCTCGACCCTGCCATGGTCCATGATCGCCATGCCGTGCTGCATGGTGGTCCATGCTGGATTATGGATTCCACGAAAATTGTAGCGCTTCTGGAAACATCTTCATGTCCTATGCTCGCCATGTGCGCTATTTCGACCGCTGCGACACCTTGGTGTCTCTACACTCGAGCGATTTGCATGAGTTTGGGCACCACTTTCCTTGATGCCGCCGTTGTGAACGAGCTGTGGAACGCTCATGGTCACGACGCTTTTGTAGATACTTAATACGCGCGAAGGAGGTCAATGTCAATCAATTCCAGCAGGACACTTTCGACGATGGTTGTGTTGACGTATGAATCTGCAGGAAGCTCTGTGTTTCGAGCTTCGACGCTCGAGCACCATTGAGCCATACATGTATATACTATCGCTACGCTGGTGATACGCTTCAGGTGGTCGAAAGGCATGTTGAAGTTGTAGTCTGAAGACCGACAGCAATTGTAATGCTGGCAACACTAAACGGAAAGAGCTCATCTCGGTGCAAGACCAACAGTAGTGGTAAACTCCTTCATGGTCCAAACGAGAAAGAGCTCGAAGTCAATGGAGTCCACTTCGAGATACTAGGAAACTCGATCAGTTCGGTCGAAATGCGGCTCACGTTGAATGAATGATACTATCACAATCTTGGCTAGCTCATCTCGCTCACTACTACAGCTAATCACTCTCTTTCGGTTAATGCTCCCGACCGGGGCGAGGCAGCCCCATAATCTCGTGTAGCTCCTCCACCAGCAGTCCGTAGGTGATCTGATGTCTTGCGGCCACCGGATCGACCGGGGTCGGCAGTACACGGCGAGATGCCCGACGTGTGTGAAAGCTGTCGATCTGCAACGTTGCTGCTGCCAACGACCGGTGCAGTCCCTCTACTTGTTGCCTCAAAGCCTGTAACTCTGCTTGGCTCTCGCTACGTCCGCCGGCGCTAATACCCTCGCGCTCGAGATCCTCACGTTGCTCCAGATCTTCGTCGTCGCCAAGCATGGTCGAGTTGGACAAGGTCGATACGAACGACATGTTGGAAATACTCGCACTGAGATGCGATTTCTCGCCTGCGTCCTGACGCACCCGGCTGCTAGTGCGCGTACGCCACTGACGGCTCAGCGTCTCTGGGCAAAGCAGCGTGAATTGTTCGCTGTTGTTGATAAAGTCGACGTCCATGGAGTCGTCGGTATCGTCGATATCACTATTGCTTGTCCATTGTCTGCTGGTGCTGTGTCCTACCGATTCAGGTTCAAGCGCTAGTTGGGGAGTACCAGACACGGCTAGTCCATCGTCGATGCAGGAGTTGGTGGCACTGCTACTGACGCTGAAGTTGCTACCATCGCTGAAATGCCGGTAAGTTGTTGTTAGTGTCGACAGGTCGGCCTTCATCCCTCGAATGCGCTCGAGCAGGTCACCAGTCGATTCAGGGTTACTACCGATAGATTGGGATGAAATGCTAGGTTGACCACTGCCCCTCCGCTGACTGCTGCATCTGTACTGAGTGTGGTGAACGTCTGTCTCATCCTGATTGGGAAGTGGAATGTCCACTAAGTCGTCGAACGAGTCGAATTCGCTCAGAGAATAGCTGCTAGAGCTGCTTGACGACGCGTCAAGTTGGTCATCTTCGTAGTCATACAGTCGGATTGCTCCATCCGCGTAGCCTGCGCGTGTTAGTCGCGCAGACATTTGTGAATCGCTAGAAATGGAAAACGTGCTGCTTCCAGACGACAGCGACTTTGGTCGAATGTCATACTCGACGTTGTTGTTGGCAGGGTTGGTTGTCGAGTGTGACGACGATGGAGACGAAGGCAACGAGCCAGTGTCCCTCAGATGGTACACAAAAATGTCGTAGCCACCAGGAGCTTGTGATCCCGTCCGTGACTGCACAACGCAGGCTGTGCAAATGCGAACGTTAGTAGTGGTTTTAGTATCCATGTCCACTTCACGCGCAGGAGCGCAAGACGCACACACCACCTCTCCGCAGTGACGGCAGTGGTGTTTGCGTCTTCTAAGCGCGAATGGTTTTACACACACAGCGCATGACTTGCGTGCATCGTCGGCCACCCAGTCATCTCGAGGCATGTGCTGCAGTTTGTTAAGTCGGCGACGCTCTAACAGCAAATCCAGTCTCCCAATTGCTGCTACTCGATGACGCATCCGTCGAGACAATGCCAAAGCACTCGCCTTTCCAGAGTTCGATACGGCGCCGTTACCGTCGTTCGCAGCACTGAGAGTTGTGCCTTCTGCTATACGCATCTGCAAAATTGAGGTGACCTGGACAACATCCGAGCGATCTGTGGGGAGAATAAGGATGCCGGTGCGATGGAGATGACCGCGTGCCAGTCCGACTCCAGCAAGTGACGGCACTTCACCTTCACGAACGATCGACTCCTGAATGCTGAACCCAAACAGCTCGGGCTCGATTCCATCGGCGTCGCCACTGCTACCAGGGTCACTACGGTGGATACCGGAATGCTCTAGGAAGCAATAGTCTGTACCAACAGGAGATCCTGCTGCATTTAGTGTTTTTCCGTCGTCGAAGGCTGCCCACTTGACTGTCGTAAATGCTTGTGAGTTGTGTTTAGCAGTGTTCGAACCATTCTTCGGTGACCCTGCAATCGTATGCAAGCACACACCGTCGACAAAACGCGATCCATGCAGGAAATGCATCGCGCGACGATAGTCCTCAGTAACAGGTGACGCTAGCGCCTCTAGAGCCTCACTGATAGTTCCGGCTGCAAATGCCGTCGCACTCATCATCAAACATGCCGACGCGATCGCTTGTGGCTCGTCGGTTTTGCTTGCTACTGTAGAGCCTGAAGGTGAAGTGCTGATGCTGTCGCTGCCTTCGATGCAGTGAGCTTGTGCGTACGTCACCCCGTCCTTCTCCATCGTCTTCTTCCAGTCGAGGGTCTTCATGGAATTGCGCAGAGCCTTCGCACTGCGCTCACCGGTGGCCACATACCGACGTCTCTCGTCGGCCGTCAGTCGCACCTGCGGGAAGAAGTCCGTCTTGACAGGGAACTCCATGCGTCTCAGCCCGAAGACGGGAAATCGCGAGTGAACGACTCGATCGACGGCGTCTCCGACTGCAACTCGCGCAATGGTTTAAGCCTCAAGCGTCCAGCGACCGTCGAGCGCCGGTGGTTTCGTTCTTTCGACATTTTTACGCTGTTCAGTGCGTCGAACGGCTGCAACAGGCTGCATCACGAACTCGACGTCCGGAGGCTTCAGTTTGAGCTCCTCGCTCGATCTTCTTTCGCGCGGGGCGTTCGCGGATAACGTGCGGTCGAGAGTGGTCTCGCACGTCTGCTAGTTGTGATCCCTATAGACCGTTCATTATCGTGTCGAGTTGGCCCTGCAGCGCCCTCGATCGCAGCCCCATCGTTTCACAGCGCCGGTCTCTTCAGCGCTTCGGCTCGGTCTGCAAAGCGGAAGTTCCGGGACTGCTTGCTGGAGACTTCGACAGCATCACGAGGCACTAAACGCCCGCTGGATTCCTCCAGGCGTTCGCGGAGACCAAGGCAGAGGAAGACGAAGAGGACCGCCGCAGCGAAGCGCTAAGGCGGACTAGGAAGCACCACCGAGAGCCAACGTTGGTCAATCGAGTGACCGGCTCTGGTGGCATTGTCCTGCGTGATGGCTACACGAACTTCAACCTAGAGTTTTTCTAGCTTTACCTACAATCGGACGTGGCGCTTCTATCGCGCACTCGAACAAAGTATACCACTCATCCACATGCGTCGAACTCTGGTGGTGCCGGTGCGTCGGGCGCTGCTCTCGACCTCGAGCGCCGCCGGAAGCTTCGAGTCTCTGGCGCTGGAGAACGAGCAGCTGCTGCCTGCACCCGTCGTAACGCAGCGCGTGCTCGAGTATCTCCGAGTGAACTCTCGCGACGTCCAGCGTGTGCTCTCGACGAAGGAAGGGCGGCCACTGCCGTACAAGGCGCTGTTCGCTCCGCCACAGGTCTATCGACTCACGCCGCTGGTGCAGTGGGGATTCCAGCAACTGAAGGGCGAGTCGCAGGCTGCTGATGCCGTGTTTAAGGCGCTGGAGCCGCACGCCAATATGGTCAGAAGCTCCGTGTGGCGTCAGTACTTTCAGCGTCAGTTTTTCCTGTCTGGTGCTCCGTTGCGGGCGTATCTACAAGCTTATAAGAACCACAGTGTTTCACTTGATGCTACTACAGTGGTAAGGACAGAGGAGGAAGCAGATGAAGATGAAGAGGACGAAGAGGACGACGAATTCGAAGCTTCTGTCAAGAGCAAACAGGTTCCTGTTACCAAGAGAAAGGAATACTCGACTAAGGGCAAAACTGTGGCCATTCTAGCTCAGGACAAGAAGTGGGAGTGGATCCCGATGCACGTGGCCACTAGCATCGTCAAAGAGTTCTGTTTCCGTGGACGGTTCGCTGAGGCTATTGAATCGTACGCGTCACTGCCATTGTCGGATGCAGCACGTCGCGACGTGGTGACGATTTTGCAAGACTATGAGCAATACTCATCAGTGTTGTACCTCTACGAGGTGCATCGCGCCATGGGTGGTGCTGTAATGTCGCTGGATGTCGCGCCGGAACTTGACGCACTCAAGAAAGTCGGTCGTGTCGAGGAGATGGACATGCGCTTCCAGGAACTACCGGGCAAGGAGCAGAGTCGCGCGGACATTCAGGCGCTCATGGGCAATTAAGGTGGTGAATAGAAGAAAGGGGGAAATGAAAGAACTCACACATTGTTCTCGTAACCTCGCTTAGAAATCATAATCGCCGGAGCTTTTGGTCTCCTAGGCATTCGACACTATACCGATGCTCTCCTTCAACCGGTTTGCAGTCATACTACACCATATTCACTTACAGGACAGTCGTAGTGTGGTTGGTAGCGGTCATGAGGACGGAGTGATCCGTGGGGCCATCGCGCATGGTGTTCAGGACGGGGGTCTTGTTATCCATCTCGTCGAAAGCCTGTTTCTTCTTGCGGATTACCACGATGGCGGCCACAGCGACCATACCTACAGCAGCACCGATACCCATAACAATGTAGGCGGTGCCTCCAGAAGAACCATTTGAGGACTGAGTGTTCGCCTGTTCAACCGAATCACCGTTGTCGTTCGTCTGCATGGTCGACGGAGAGGTACCGGTAGTCTGCACGCCCGCCTTCTCGTGCGAAACAGGTTTGGTGGTAGCGCTAGCCTGCGTCGTGGATTTACTGCTAGATTCACTGTCAGTCTTGCTGTTGGACTCGTCGCCCACGTCCATGTCATTAGAGCTCGAAGTCGCGTTGTGAACGCCAACCTTGCCAACGAAATCGTTCGACTGGCTGTTGCCGGCATCAACATCACCTGGAGCAGAAGCAGAGGCACTCGAAATCGTCGGGGCCTCAGTAGGAAGTTGCGTTGGTGCCTCGGTCGGTGGTTGCGTCGGGGCTTCCGTCGGGGGTTGAGTGGGGGCTTCCGTTGGCGCTTCCGTAGGCGGTTGGGTAGGAGCTTCAGTAGGAGCTTCCGTAGGCGGCTGAGTCGGAGCTTCCGTCGGTGGTTGAGTAGGAGCTTCCGTAGGTGGCTGGGTCGGAGCCTCTGTCGGGGCTTGGGTAGGCGCGACAGTCGTCGGTGCCGGTGCAGTGTACTGCTGCACAGAGGTCTGGGCCTCGTTGGCGACTTGGTCAACCATCTGAGTCGCACCACCAGATCCACCCGGACAGAACGTCACGGTGAAGGCGGTCGAGCTGGGACACGAGTGCGTCTTGGTGTCGTCCGCTGGGTACTGGTAAGCGTCACTGCAACCGTTCTCCATGCACGTGAGCGATACACAGCGTTTACCGTCCGTCGGGTTCGGTT
This sequence comes from Phytophthora litchii, assembly GCA_002812785.1. NCBI lineage: Eukaryota > Oomycota > Peronosporomycetes > Peronosporales > Peronosporaceae > Phytophthora > Phytophthora litchii. The sequence goes on along the minus strand of PCFV01000063.1, from coordinate 61,554 downwards.
CGATGCTCATGGCAACATTGAAGCCCACGCCACCGGTGACAGCCATACATTCTTCCAGGCTACCGCAGTTACCGGGACCTTGTTTCTCACCAGTGGGGATAATACTGATGTCGTACCAGGCAGCGTTTTGGTCAGCCGAGAACTCGGCCAGCGTCGCCTGGCCTCCCGTGCCCTTGCGGTACACGTAGGCACCACCGGGGGCAACCGTGCGCGTGCTGGTACCACCCACCTGGAGCGTCTCGGTGGACTTTGAGTCGAACACGTCGATGGGCTCAGAGCACGAATTCACGAGGGTAACCTCGAAGGCTTGAGTCTGGGCAATGAGGCCGACAGCAACAGCCATCACGGCACTCACAGACGAGCGCCAAACCATGTTGTTGGAGGTAGTTAGTTTTCAATTGATGTAAGACGCGGAGGCTGTGGAGACCGGCCGTGTGCTTCTCTCTCTGTCGGCAAAACGTAGAGTGGGGGACAACGCACTCGGGGCGCGGGAAGGCATTGCTGTAAGGGTGCAATTGTAAGGGTGCAATTGGTGCCTTATCGCAGTGTCGGAATGGCATGCTGCCAGGGTTCCTTGCGACAAACGCTTCGTCAAGGTCAAGTTGACGGCGAACGGACCATCCCGCGCACAGCATGAGCAAACAAAGACCAGTCGAACAGCAAGATAGACGCGTTATCGTCCTCTTGCGCTGGGCAGCAAAGCTCAAACGTGTCTGTACAACGCGAAGAGAGCACGTAAAGGTTGATTCATTGTGAAGAGGAGGGATCCCTTCACTGAAAGCTCCAGTGCTTTCATCAAGCGGCGAATAAGTTTGGCGCCTCCGTACGTAGTGCAGGCTCGTGCGCACCATTGTCCACCTCGACAGTCGACAAGGTAGCACTGCTCGGATCATCATCATCACAGTTACTGTATTATGCTTGATGAAATTGAGGTCATGGTGATGATGCATGTATCCGTTCGGTCTACTACAGTCTCGGTGGGCTCTACGTTTCTGATTGACTACGCTGCCTGGCTGACGTTCATTTGTGAAGCGGCTGTCAATAGAGGCAACCAGCCTTTCTGACTGTTATGATCGATAGCTCTCATAATTCGGAGTCGCGACGACGGTCGGCGTCGCTGCAGTCAACGCTACACTTTCACTTTCTGCTCCGGGCGACCTGATGATCATCGCACACTGGAGAACAGAATGGAGAAGACGTTGGAGGATGGTTCACGGTCGTTTACCTAGACAAGCACTTGAAAGAATTATCATTTCCCTACCGCCGAGAGACCACTTCGCTGTTTGAATGGAGTTGTGAAGTTAAGTAAGTGCCTATGGAGGGAGTATGGCGTCGCCACCGCGTATTCAAGCCTTAATACTAGCTGCAGCTTTACCAAGGCCATCTTTGAGGACCGACCCTCGCTGCACGATGGATCTGAGGATTTTCATCTTCGTTGGAGAACTGCGAAGCTGCAAATACAACTGAGAGGAACGACGTTGGTACCGACTGATGAGGTTGCCGAAAATGCAGGTGTGTGGGAACGCTGCCTTGTTCTCATCACGGGCAGCATTGCAGGCGCACGACACAGGCAGATTCAACGCAAAATTCAGCCTTCCGTGTTGAAGTTCACTTCAACATCCCAATCTGAATTTTTGATTGGTTGACTCCTGTCTTGAGTCTCTCTTCAGGACAGCGCACCAGACTTAATGCCCACGCACAGACCTGCGCCATCCAGTCCGTCTACAGGCGACGACGATGAAGCCACCAAGATCGAGCGAGACGACGTGGAGCGCCGTCGCTGCTGGTTGCTCAAGCTCCCACACTTGTACACGCCCAAACACCGTCAACGCCATGTGTTCCTCGATCTAGACAACACAGCGGCCTCGCTGGTCATGAGCCGCCTGCTTTTCCGCTCTATTGAGGGCGCCCATTGCCCCCACGACGTCCGTCTCCACTTCGAGGCACTCACAGACCGCTTGTGTGGCGCCAGCTCGTCCGCCGTCGTCATGCACCAACTGGCCATCTACACCAAGACAAACGCGCACATTGCACAGGCTCTGGAGAAGTTCGGATGGACAGTGAAGACTAGTGGCAACGATGATAACACGCTACAGACGGAGCTATTGACGCAGCTACACAAGGGGGCAGCTACAGCCAACGGGAAGACGCTGGTACTCGCTTTGGGAGGAGGAAACCTCGGCAGTGCCAACACGTCGGCGTATCAAGAGATCATCTCCAAATTTCTGGTTGAAGGTTGGTACGTCGAGATCCATGCGTGGTTGCGTGCGTTGAACGACGGATATCTGCGACTCCAGGGTGAAAATTCCGGCCGTGTGGTGGTGAAGCCACTGGACGACGTGATACACGACATTGTGTATCTGAATAAGAGAAAGTGGTCGAGTAATGTGGCTGTCAAACATGATTGCCCCGTGTTAAAATGAGAGGAAGTGCCGTTGAAGGTAGAGATAAGCTCTGCATCGACCGAGTCAGATTGCAACACCTGTCAGTCTGATGCATCTCCGCGAGCGGCAAGGGTACCGCTAATCCAGAATCGAGCGCACTCTGTTCCACCAGCGACATCTCCGAATGCTTCGTGGATTAAGGCGACAATGCTTGGCCAACGCGCAGCTAGCCCTGTGTCAACCTGCTCGTCAACGGCGTCTTCGTCCCTCACGAGCCCCCTCGAAGACTTTGCTGGAGCAGCACCATTTGTTCCATCCCCCTCGCGTTCTGAGTCGGCTCCATCAGCTCTACCAGCAACGACTGCGGCCACAAAGATAACATTTACCCCCCCTCTTCCACAACTACCTCCGTTGTCATCTCCATCAACAATGGTGACGGCGTTTAATTCCCCGTTCACGCCGACACCTTCACAACCAGCATATCGTTGGATGCTGTGGGAGCTGCAGCTCCAGCAGATGCGCGAACTGATCTCAGCCCAGCAGGCCGATCTCGCAATGCGGCAGTGTGCCCTGCAACAGACCACCGAGTTGATGCGACTTATGCAGGACCAAGAGAGGAAGACATGGCAGTCCACCGGATCGCACCAACAGTCGAACAGTGCACAAGGTCCGTGGGATGACACATGAGGGTTCTAAGGGCCTCAAGCACGAAGGAAAGCATTCATGCAGTAGCGTACCACAGTTGCAATAGTCCAATCACTCAATTGCTCGTGTCCGTTTCGTCTGGACATCCGTCCAGGTTGAAGTGGTCGTTGTGTGTCACCAACGGAACAGCCGTTGGCACCGTTGTAGCCATATCTCACCCATACGTTAGTCAAGACGGATGTACTGGAAAGACAGCTGGATATAGTGTGCCCCACACGAAAGAGAGAAGATCTACAGAAAAATACGTGGAGGGGGCGAAGGGGTCGTTTCGCTCACACGGGAATTTGCCAGCCAAACCTCAAGACGACAACGATGGCGCCCGCCGCAGAGGACGTACTGGGCGAGCTCTACGCCTGGGACTCGGAGATCGAGGACGATTCGGCGCTCGCGGCCGACGACCCCAAGCGCGACGAGGACAAGGCGGAGGACGCCTACGAGCAGATCATCCACACGGCCAGTGGCGACGCCAGCGACGTGGTGCTGAGTCTGGCAGCGCAGCTGCTGCACAAACACTTCTTCCGCTTCCCGCACGTGCAGCTCAACGTGGTAGACGTGCTGCTCAAGCTCTGCGGACCCGCGCGCTCGCAGGCCGTGCGCATCCACACGCTGCGCGCGCTGCTGCAGATCGTCAAGACGCCGCTGGCTGCCGCTGCCGCCTCCACGCCCACGTCAGCCACGTCCATCGCACGCAAGAACACGCGCATGTGGCTGCAACGCATTGAAGAGTTCGTGCTGCAGATGCTGGAGACGGAATCGTCCTCTGTCATTGTGCGTCAGGTGACGCCGCTGCGACAGGCGCTCGAGGAGCGACTGGCGACGGAACTTGACGGGACCAAGAGTCACAGCACTGACAACGACCAGGCTCAGAGCAGCAACCAGACATCGCCCTCAGAGACCAGTCGCAAGAAGCCGCGCGACGACAAGGATGCGCCAGAAGACGCACCGACCGAGCGCGAGTTGAAGAAACCCAAGCACGAAGACGAAGCCAGATACCAGAGCAACCCGAAGGAGGGAAAGATCGTGCAGCTGAATCGTGACTCCAGCAGCACTCCACGCAATGGCAGTGATGAGCCCTTGTGGAAGAAGCAGCTGCTCAATGGCCGCACGGTCGAGAACGAAGGGAGACGTCAGAAGGTGAACGCCTTCTCTCCGCGTAACTGTCCTCCGTGCCCCTACTTGTTCCTGGGAAGTGTACCACGTCACACGCCGAGCGTTGAGATTGTGGAGTTCTTGGCCCCTGTGTGGCCTGAGATTGACAACATGAGTGTGCAGATTAAGCAACCGGACCACAATGCTACGGCCTACGCGTTCGTGAGTATGCCTTCGATTGAGCATGCTCGCGAAGCCATTCACTATGTGAACGCGAACAAGTTTCGTGGTCGTGCTTTCTTGAACGCGAACTTCGCGCGTGGACCACCCGTGGATACGGTGTTGTTTGTGGAACGAACTGGTGAAGACGTTAACATGGAGGACAAAGATGCTGTTCGCGAGTTTGACTTTAACAAGTGTGATCCGGAAGTTTGGGACGCAATGTGCCAGCAGCTGGAGCGCTTTGGCCCGTTGGCTTTTGCTGAGAAGGGATGCGTGCGCTTCCGCAGCGTGGAACACGCCAAATCCGCGATTCGTAAGCAACTTTTTACTGTGAAAGGATACGAAATCTTCCCTGTTTATGATACGAAGGAGCAGTTTGCCATTGATTCAACGCGCCGTGGACCCAATGTGCACAGCAAACAAGGGTTTACTCTGAAGTCGGGACGACTCGGTAAGATTTGTGCGAAGTGGCTTAAGTTTTCGTGTTATGCTTGTTTTATGGCGTGATAATTTGCTGACTTGAATTCGCCCGTTCGTAATTTGTGACGTAGTTGGCGCAGATACAGACTATCGCAGCAGTAAGAATCATCACTACAGGGAAGACGACGACGCCATGGATGGTAGTAGTGGACGACGTGAACATGATCGAATGGCATCGCTAAAATACGGTGAACGTAGCAGTGGTCGCGGTCGTAGTCCCCCACGGAGTGATCGTGGAGGCGCTCGGGGACGATCTCGTTCTCGCTCTCCGAAGCCCCACAATGGAAATGGTCGCTATGATGCACCGATGACGGGACCCCCGCAGGAATGTCGGGTGCCTCACTCGCGTTCTAGGTCGCCTGTGACGTTGGTGAAGCAAGTCTCGCACCATGCAGGTGGATATGGCACGCCGTCAAACAAGGAAAACCGACGTGAGTTCCGCAGCAAATATGGCCGTCGTTCGCCATCTCCAATGGAAGTCAGAAGTCATGAAAGCCCTGTTGAGGAATTACGTGGACGCCCCCGTGAACGTGATGGTTCTTGGATGGAGTCTCGCTCTATTGAAAATTCGCGAGAGCGTCGCGAACCTCGAGAGGAGGGTCGAGGACGTGGAAGCTTCCACCGCGGTGCGTCTCCGTCTCCTTCCTCCTCGTCGAGGCGTAGCCGGAAAGACGACGGTGGAAGCCAGCGTACAAGTGATTACCGATGTGGTGGCCCAATCGAAGATGGCCGTCCGTCATACCGACGTGAAGAGCCTATGCAGGAAGAGCGCGGCAGGCCTCCGCTTGGTGGTGTTGTGCAGTTATCACGCAGCCGTAGCCGTAGCCCACCACGGTTTGGAAAGTACGCGGGATCATCCAAAAGCCGACCCCGATCTCGTTCACGGTCGCCCCATGAAGATGTAAGGTTGAGAAGTAGCTCAAATCACCGGTCCAGTGGATATCGTGGTCGTGATGACCGTTTAGGTGGAAACCCACTTCCTGAGGACCGCTCATCTTTCCAAACTGAACGCCCCCGGTATGCTGATGATCGTTCCATTGCCGAAGTGGCTCGCGACGAACAACAGGAGCGCCAACGCTTTTTCCAACAGCAGCAGCATGGTCGCCGTGATTTCCACGATACTGATTTGAGCCGATACGGTGCTGGTCGCGGAGGTGGACGAGGTGGAGGCCGCGGTCGTGGTGATAGATATCATGCGCAGCAGCCTTACAGAGGTGGTCGAAGTGGGGGAATGTACCGTCACGAATTTACGCCGCAGCGCCGCTCACCTTCCCCACTACCGCCGCCCGCTCAACATCGTTCGGCTTCACCACCACCGCAAGGCCGTCGGCGTTCTCCTCTACCGCCTCCCCAGAAATCGTTTGGTCGTGAACGTCGCGGAGAATTTGCTCCCCGTAGTCGTGAGTCAGCGTTTTCGCCGCCGCCATCACCACTGCTTCAGGGTTCTTACGGACCGGGACCAGTAGGTCCAACTGACCGTCACGAGTTTGATCCTGCTGGAGTTGATGACCGCGGATCCAGTCGTCATGAGCGACGCCACCACTTGCGACATGATCGAAGTCGAGATGATAAAGGCCATCGCAGTCACCGTGACCGTCGAGAAAAGCGATCGTCTCGTGCAGAGCGATCGCTAACCCCTTCACCTGTCCGTCGTGATCACGCGTCAGGGTCGAGTGGGAGGAAGTCAAATGGACCTTCCCCGCGCCGATCTTTCAATCACCCCAGTGAAGGCGATAACCATACCGAGGAAGCTTCTGGAAAGGACAAGCAGCTTCGGTCCAAGAACGACGATGATTCGGAGCCGCAGCAAAAGGAGATGAAGATTGGAGGCGCACGCATGGCGCGTGATGAGCTGTTCGCGGGCATGGATGATTTGACCGTGGACTATGAAGAAGACGACGAGTAAGCCAGCGCAGCATGCACAATTGATGCATTATGAGATGACCACGAGGCAGGCATGACCGTTGGTTGGATATGTATGCATTGATTTGGTATGACCCGATCAAACTTGTGAGGCAGTGGCTGCAGCACAAAGGAGACGAGCGTGAAGTATGACGTGCTTTTGAGTTGCTGACACAAAGAAGGACGCTGGAAGAAACCTGCTTTGCTTTTGTAATACGTGCGTATCTGCTTGATGCCTTGGTTTTGATTTTTCCGTGGCATCTCTTCTCTTTGAACCATTGATGAAGTCCACAAGGTACAAAAGTACAGACAAGGTGGCGCAAAGTGAGCAGCGTAGCCTCCTGAGTGATTCAAGTGTGCTTCAGCAGTTGTTGGTCAACTAGCACTACTTACATGACTTCTTTCTTCATCGTCTCGTTATGAAACTGTGTGACCTTACGCGACGGTTTGGTCGAAGGCGACCTTCCGTCAAATTGTTCCCAAATTGGTCAAACTTACCTGAAAAGTTTTTGGTATGGGCTAGAGTGTTGCCCTGCATTTGCAATGACGCATCTTGGCTTTCGATTGACGTTGGTAGTGCTCGTGTCGATGTGTTGATTGCGAGCTGGCGCTATTTATTATTTATGATCCTATTTATTACCAGCATGCCGAAGCAATGCGTTTGCTGGCACGTGACAAACACCTCGTTGGAAGTGTGTGTGAATTTGTCGTGTTTGTTTTCAAGAAACCCGCCGTGGATATATTTCTTTGATCATCGCGTCATCATTTCTGACTGAAACAGCATAGTTCTTCCGCAATCACATATAAGTCGCAGCATGTTGATTCTGCTATGAAATTGCTGCTTTTGGGTATATAGTCAGGACCCCCAGTAGTATGGCATGGATACTGCAAGAGCAGGCAATGCGGTGCTTCGAGGCGTTGTTGTCTATGGTTGTGCTTCTGGTAGCAGCTGCGAGTGAAGTGCTGAAGCAGCATGTTTGGATGGCGTGTTATACCAAATAGAAGTGGATCCTATGATTAACGTGGATTTGGTCAACAAACCATTGAGTTCAATCTTGAGCGGTACCGACTGAGATGAGTAGTAGTTGTTACAATCGAATTTTAAACTCTTCGACTGGCAGAAACTGCTTGCGACTAATGGTGTTCGTGTGACGGGTATTCGCGTGTGGACATCGAATCAACACGTAGGGAACTACCGTATGTGATAGAAGAAATAGCACTGGCGCTGGGATGATGTGATTTTCCTCACGTAAGACAAGCAATCTCACTTTAAACATGGCAGAACAAGTCGAAGTGAGCAGACATTAAGAACGATGAACAAGGACTGAGCACTGGTATTTTCCTTTGCTTGACCAGCCTACCATATCACTCGACTGTACACTGCTGTTGCTTCTTGTATGTTAGTTGCCAGGTTTTGCTCACGTGTTGGTAAGTTAGTCGTAAAACTCGACAGGGTGGCGGGGAGCGTCGCTCTGCTTGAGCTCTTGCTGTACTTGACGCTCACCCGAAACGTCCATCATGTGCTGATCGTCTTCCTCACGGTCGCGTGCGGCAGCTTCTTTCTCCTCTTGAATACGCGCCGATGGTGGTGCGACGGTAAAGGGCACACTAGGGACAGGCTCGATCTGGCGAAGGTTTTCGTGGATCGAACGCTTGATTTCATCGAGATAAGCGGGTGTGTTGAGGTTCTCCATGTTGCTTACAGGCAAATGCAGGCGGTACTCCGGGCCGTAGTACTCGAAGTAGTCATTGTAGGGCATTGCGTCTGGAATATCGACGCCTACCAGCAGTGAAGCCTCGTAGCACCATGCACGCGCCACATTGCGTAGTGTATAACCACCACCACCCACAACAAGCGTGGGGATGTTGAAGCTCTTGACATACACCACGCAGTCTGCGTGGCCCTTGGCCGACAGATTAAAGCTTCCAAGTCTGTCTCCAGAAAGTGAGTCCGTGCCACATTGCAACAATACAGCGCCCGGAGCGAAGTGCTCCATGACCTTGGCAATGACGCTACGGAATATACCCGTAAAGCTCTCGTCATCCATACCATCACGACAAGGGAAGTTGACAGCATAGTTCTTGCCTTCTCCGTATCCAATGTCTTTTAGATCGCCTGTACCGGGAAAAAATTCGCCGTACTTATGGAACGAGCAAGTCATGACACGATTCGTAGTGTAGAAAGCTTCCTCCACACCGTCACCATGGTGGATATCAATGTCGATGTACAGGACGCGCTGGTGGGTCTTCAGTAGCTCCAGGATGCCAAGCACGCAGTCGTTAACGTAACAAAAACCGGAGGCCTCCGAGCGTTTACCGTGGTGCAGACCTCCAGAGTAGTTGATGACAATATCAGCTGAGCCTGCGTTCAGTTTGGCAGCGCCGCCAATGGACGCTGATGCGTAGAGCTGACAGAACTCGAAGAGACCGTCGAATACCGGGCAATCTTCACCCACGTTGAAGCGCTGCAGTTGACGTAAATATTCGTGCATGTTGTCGGGTGTCACGAGTCGCAGGAAGTGAATGTAGTCGTCCGAGTGGAAGCGCGTGAGCTCCGTCCAGTCCACGAGACGAGGACGCTGGTAGAACAACAACAGACGTTAGATGGAATCCTACGAGCCTTGTCCAATTGCTGACGTACGTAGACTTCCATGTGCTTCGTGAGTCCGTAGTTCGTGATGAGGTTGTGCGCCATCCGCACGCGATGTGGCTGTACAGACACAGACACAGTGAGGCAAAGAAACGCTTGTAAATCCACGTTCGCAGCACCTTCATGGGGTGGTTCTGGCCGTAGTGATAGTTGCCAATCTCCGCTGTATCCACAGACAAGAGGGTTAGGCAATGGACGAATGCACGTATCAACGAGACAAGGCTCACAGTCGTAGAAGTAGGCGACGCGGCGCTTGGAGGCGACGGTGCCGCCGCTGGTGAGCGCCACGGAGCTGCCATTGGCGCTGCTCATGGCGTCGTGTTGATTCTCAGAACTGATGGGAGGGGGCGGGTGTCGAAAAGTGTGCTGCATTTGATGTGGCACACGCCATGTGATGTACGTCACACCTTCAGCCGAAACAGACGGTGACGCTTCCGCAGCCAACCAAAGGGGCGACTGAAGCCATTTCGCTCATTCTCGGAAAGAACTCGCAATAAAGATGTCGGACAAGCCAGTGGAGCAAGATACGGTGGTGGAGGTGGACCAGAACGACGGACGTGGCTTCCAGCCCGTGGACGGTGTGGCCGAGCAGATGGCGCAGCTGTCGGTGGCTGAGGAAGAGGAGGAGGACGACTTGGCTAATCTGCCCAAGAACGTTTTGCTGCGGCTGGATGCGCTGCGGAAGCTGCAGGAGGCTCAAGCGGAAGTGGAGGAGGAGTTCGAGAAGGAGCGTAAGGCGCTGGAGCTCAAGTACGAGAAGCTCTACCAGCCTTTCTACCAGCAGCGTGCTGAGATCGTCTCGGGTGCCAAGGAAGTGGAAGCTGTGACAGCTGCTGCTGCTGAGCCCCAGGAGGCTTCTGCCGAGGCTGAAGAGGACGTGAAGGGCGTTCCTGGCTTCTGGTTGCGCGCCTTCATGAACCACTCTGTGCTGGCTGAACTCATCCAGGAGCGCGATCTGCCTGCCTTCGAATTCCTCACGGACGTGCACTCTGTGAGCCACGAGGAGGACAACGGCTTCAAGCTCACATTCGAGTTCGCTGAGAACCCGTTCTTTGCTAACAAGTCACTGACGAAGGAGTACGATATTGGTGACGCCTCGGAGCTGGGTGAGGCTGTGCTACGTAACGTGACGGGCACTATCATTGAGTGGAAGGAGGGAAAGAACCTATGTGAGGTAACTAAGAAGGTCAAGCAGCGCGCTAAGGGCGGCAAGGGCGAAACTCGTGTAGTGAGCCGCACTGAGCCCTGCGAGAGCTTCTTTCAATTCTTCACGCCCGTGGAGATGCCATCGGAGGAGGATGACGAGGATGTGAGTAGCTACCATTGTTGCAAGTGACTCGATGTGAATGAGTGTCTGAGTGTATTGTTGTTTGTGTGTGCAGAGCGAGATGATCATGCGTCAGTTGAGCGGTGACTTTGAAATTGGCTTCACGATCCACGAGACTATCATCCCGCAGGCCCTTCTGTGGTTCACAGGTGAGGCTGTGGAGGACGACTCTGACTACGATCTGGAGGAGGACGAGGACTACGAGGACTCGGACGAGGAGTCGCTCTCGGGCGATGAGGCTCCCAAGCCGCGTCGGGGCAAGAAGAAGTTCCCTGCTCTGGAGGGCGGTGCCAACTCGACCGAGAAGCCTCCTGAGTGCAAGAATCAGTGAGTTGTGCATCGTTAACTTGTTCAGTGCATCGTTTTGCGAGATCGAAGCGTCGCTCGTGCGGCGGCGAAGGCCCCGATAGAGTCCACGCGATAGTCAGACGACAACACAGTTTTATATAAATCCTTGATCAACATCACTTGGTTCGTCAATGCGGTGCCTCGAAGTGTAGCCATATCAAGCGGATAAGATACTTGACGTGGTGACTCGATTTTGCTTTCATGCAAGCAATAATACACTGGGTGGTCAGGTGCGCGCATGCTCGTGCTGGTTAACGCCTTGATTTTGTGGTGCCACACTAAACTGACAAAACAGGAGTATATTGAGTAAAGCATACTCAGTTCAAGTCGATACGTTGAGCAAGACTTGCACTCGGTAGCCGAAATCGTCCATCCCCATCAAATATCATACCTTTCACCCTCATGTGTCATGCTGGGTGCAGTTCAGTCTAATCTTAAGCTGAGTATACTCGCTCTTCCACCGCATCAACGCTCGTCTCATACCAAAACGCGCCGCGTCGATCCTCAAGCCAAGAAGCTGCCGTCGCCATGTCGGACTCGTTCTCGTGCCGCGTGCAGGCCGATCTGGGTCTCTTCGACTTCTTCCGCAGTCGCACCATGTCCTTCGGCCACCGCGAGTCGCGCTCGTCGTCCGCCAGAGCCTCCATCAGTGGACGCAGCCAGCCAAAGGCCGCGGGCCGCTTGCTCGCTCCGTCCGCGTCGATGCCGCCTCCCGCACCTGCTTCTGCGCCCTCGACAACTTCACATACAGGCGCTTCTGTGCTCCCACCGCCACTGCCAGAGTCGATGGACTCGGTGACGACCACAGCGTCAGCCGAATCGTTCAACAACAACCACTTGAGTGACGACGACGACGACAGCGACTCGGACGACGGCATCAGCTCCACCTCTAGCAGCAGTAGCAGCGTGGGTAGCGCCATCACCAAATATGAGGTGGTGCGGGAGCTAGGACGAGGTGCTACGGCCGTCGTGCAGCTCGGTCGTCTACGTGGAGGAGATGATTTAGTGGCGCTTAAGGTTTTCAAGACATCGCTACTCAAGAAGATGCGCGAGGTCAAGCGCGTTGGACGACGCATGGTGGTGTCCACGGCGCTAGACAAGGTACAGGTGGAGATCGCCATCATGAAGAAACTGCACCACCCGAATCTACTCAATTTGCTAGAAGTGTTTGATGACGACTCGGAGACTCTTGTGCTCATGCTCGAGTACGCACCGTCTGGACAAGTGATGCAGTGGTTCCCTGAAGAGAAGTTATACAAGAAGTCCAAGAGCAAAAAGGAGAACAAGTGCTTTAGTGAAGAGGAGCTGCGCATTTGTGTACGTCAGCTCTTGCTCGGACTCGAGTATCTGCACGAGAACAACATTTGCCATCGTGACTTGAAACCCGAGAATATTCTGGTGGGGCAGGATGGGACATACAAGATCGCTGACTTTGGTGTTGCGCATTTCTTCGAAGAGGACGACAAGGAAACGAAGACCAAGGCTTCCGGTGTGGCTTCTCCTGCTGCAAAGCAACATAAGAAAGGCTACGTCTCGACAACAGCTGGTACATATGCGTTCATGGGCCCGGAGACACTCAAGGGCGGTGAGTACAGCGCATATGCGGCGGACATATGGGCACTGGGAATTACCATCCACGCCTTGGCCTTCGGTACGATCCCGTTCTACGACCCAGACGTGGTGACTCTCTTCGAGATGATTGAGAAGAATCCGGTTGAGCTTGAAAACCAGGCTGAGAACAACGCGTCAGAGGGTCTCACCGAGTTGCTTTACGGTCTACTGGAGAAAGATCCTGAAAAACGCTGGTCACTGCAGAAGTGCAAGGAACACACGTGGGTGCTGGAAGGTCTGTCCGATCAGGAGAGGCAGGAATACGTTGATACGAATTACGAGGCGGTGACAGTTGGACCAGAGGATTTAGCGTGCGCTGTGACTCGCGTGACTTCGCTGAATGTAATTCTGCGTGTAAAGCTCGGCGCCAACAAATGGAAGCGCAAAGCGATGCGAACACTAGAAGAGAGACGGAAATCACTACAGGACGGTGGCAACAGTTTCAGTGAATCTCCATCTTCTCGATTTTCGGGCGTCAGTTTACCCGAGTCAATCGAGTCTGAGACCAAGCAACCTGCAAGTACCACAGAGATCCCAAGCAACCAGCTTGAGATTTAATTGCAGTTATATAGCAAATGCATGAGCCCTAAAACTGGCAATCCACAGTAATACATCATCGAATTCGTACTTACAGTACTCCTTATATTTTCCAAGTCACTTTGGCTTGACCTGAGTTGTGCACAAGGCGGAAGACCATGCAGCGCTACAGTCTATCGCAGTCATCGTACCAGACGTCCAGCGAGTTCTACAGCCGCAGTGACCGACTTACAGACGCGTCCAACCGCTACAGAGGCAGCATGGACACTGGAAACGCCACGACGCCGCTGCTTCCGAGCGACACGTACGTCGCGTACACGTCCGTAACTCAGACGCGCCACCAGCTGCAGCATCAGCATCGTCAGCACCACCGAGCGAGCAGCAGCAGTGGCAGTAGCCTCCCGGTGGTGACAGCAGCTGCAGAGTTCGACGAGGAAGACCAGTACGCGTTGCAGTTACTGGCCTACAGAACCATCTACGTCCTACAAGGAGCCTTCATGGGCATGCTGGGCCCTGCACTCGTCTTCTTCTCGGAGCTGGCGGAGCAGCAGTCGGGCCTGGCAGCACCAGTTTATGGGTTTGGCCCAATCTTTGCGGCTCATGGAGGCGCTGCGCTCGTCATGAGCTTCATGAGTGACTTTGTGCTCACGTATTTTACAGAGAAGGAGTTTATGAAGCAGTTGATCGTCGTGCTGCTGCTCTGCAGTGGGGCGTGGTACGCGTGTCTTATCCCAGTTGCTGCAGCTACTGGCAATGTAGGAGTCGACGTTTATTTCATTGCTAAAGGATTCTGGACAGCGCTGCTCAACATCACGTACGTGTTGAGTTGAAGACGGAGCGGTAGTGTTAGGACTCACAGGTTGTTTCTTATTTTCATTTGATGTAACAGGTTGAATCGCTGTTCCTTGTGGATTGCTGGAGAGAAGGATCCACGCAGACGTAGCATTATCACGTCCATGAACATCAACTATGGGCTGGGCTGCGTGCTGGGTGCCATTGTGGCATTGGTGCTCACCAAACTGGACATAGATCTGGGTTACGCATTCTTTGGATTGGCTATCATGACAGTGTTTCCGGCAGCACTCGTCGCGATGCTTCCGAGTCCGCACAGTTACTACGGACGCGACGAGCACCAGACGTTGCTGTCTTTTGAAGATCCCACTCGTCGTGTCCCTACTGTGCCTAGCCCCATTGTGGGTGGTGTCTTTTTGCATGCCAAGCACATCAGCGGCTCAAAAAACTGCAATCCAGACACGTACGACTCCAAGAACAACTTCATTATTCTGCTTGTGACCATCTTCGCCACGGTGCTTTTCGGAATCCAACTTGGTCTGGCTGCCTTCTTGTACGACTATATCGGTACCGTCCTCAGAGAGGGTGCGAAGCTGGCAGCAACAGAGATGTCTGGCTCTGGGAGTGCCGAAGTTGGAAGTGAGATTAACCAAGCAGTGTGGCAATGCGCGACCATGGTGCTCTTTTGGGGGTCGTTAACGGTATCTTATGTCGTCCTCCCAAGATTCTTGTATCATGACAAAAATCTCTACTCCATTGTGGTTTGCGCGGTGGTGTGCGGAGCAAGTTCGTTTGGTCTCCTCTTTAGTGCTGAGGCTGGACTTGTCACATTCACGGTGTGCCTGTTCTTGTTCTCGTCGGCATTGGCGCCGCTCTTCACGCTCAGCATCCACTGCTTGACGCGTGTGATCAATGAACAGCTAATCAGACGTGTTTCATCACTTATCGTGTTCGGCTGTGGCATGGGTGAAGTCTTCATTCCGGTGCTTATGGGTTTCTTCATGAGTGGCCAGAGCGGACAGACCAACGGAGCCGTTGCTGTGAGCTACATCACCTTCATTCTTGCTATCACGGTAGTGGGCGTTAGCGGAATGTTGCTGTGGATGGTCAAAGCAAGGTTGAAGGAACTACCGGAGCCCATAGACGAGCTCGAAGGGAACAGTGAAATGGGTCGCATGCGTGCAGCTCGCGCTGGCCACGGCGCACGGAAAAATAACCACTATTGAGGAACTTTGAAGAATACGTTGATGACAAGGAAATATAGATTCTACAGCGAGCTGATTATTTGTGCACGCCTCTAACCAATGAAGCAGTCCGCTACATTCTGACCTGCCACAATCTGCTTCAGGGTCATACCCACGTCTCCTTCAGTTCCAGCTTGCCGAGCTGGATGCCCCAATCACGTTTATTCCAAGGGGCCTCTGATGGCACAATGAAGCTCTTAGGAACATCACGATGGCCGTGCAGCTCTTCAAACGTTTCTAGCAGCGGATCGACACGCTGGTACCACTTGCCTTCAGGGATTCGCACGATAAAGCCCAACGACGCCAATGGATCCATATTTCGGGCAATCTGGTCAAAATAGTACGCGTAGGACCGGATATTTTTGATGGCGATGCCAAGCTTGAGTCCGTGTGTTTTTTCAGGCCACGGCTCAGTAGACGGCACGACGAAGTCTTTCGAGACGTGGCAATCACCTTTCTCCTGTACATACGTCTCCAACGCTCGGAAAATGCGGTTGTTCCATTCCGTGGAGGAATGGTCCCACACAAACTCGATCTTCTTCAATTCAGCGTCATCGCGAGCGACTTGTTCTGCGAAATAGCCCTTGCTTCTAATGTTGTTGACAGTGATGCCTAACAGCATCCCTGCTGCAGCCTTAGGCCACGGTGGGCAATCCGGCACCTTGAAGGATCTATGCACGTCACAGTGTCCAAACTCCTGGCGATAGATCTGCAGAGACGGCAAGGATCTTTCACGCCAATCACGGTCGTAGGTGGTGGTATCGTAGCAGAAGTTAATCTCCGCCATCTCGTTGGTGTCTTCTAAAATCTGCGTGTTAAAGTCTCCTCGATGGCGAATGTTGAAGACCCGTGGACCGAGATAGTATCCCCACAGTCTCTCAGGCCACTGAGCGTCTCCGTGCGGGATTCGGAAGGTCTGTGGCACGTCCGTATGCCCGTTGAGGTCGTAGTAGCGACGCAGTGCAGGCTTGACAAAGTGGTCCCACTTGTACTGACTGATGTCGAAGGCGAAGTTGATCTCCTTCAAGTCTTGCACCACAAAGGTTGGCAGAGGTTTCATCTGTCTCCAGCAGCGCCGCAGCCACTCGGCATGTTTGCCTAGAGGGTAACCCTTGGTCTCCTCCGGCCAATTGTCGTCGTTATGGGGGACGACGAAGAACGTTGGCACCATCACGTGGCCCCGGAGCTTGAGGAACGTGCGCAGCGCAGGGTTCACAGTCTTGAGCCACAGGACAGCGCTGGATGTGACGATTCTGTTAGGGACGCGATGCGACGTGAAGGCGGACGAGTAGCAGCGCACAGACTCGCGTTGGCATTGCAGCGACGGAGTGGAGACGGACAGGAGCGAGCACGGAGCAACCGCGCGACATCGCGTCGCCACCAACCGCAGCATCTCGAGCTGTACTAAGTATGCTGTATGTCAGGTTGATGTGTCGTACACTACTACCGTTTTATCCGCGCAACTTCAACTTGCCTTTTTAGTTGTACTGAGTGCTATGGTATGGCTGGACTCTCTACGTCATTTCGCCTGCAGGCTGTGTAAATGCGTTTCTTACCTCTTGACGGACGGTCGAAATGTGGTAGTTGGGGCGATGACAGGCGTATGAGATGGCAGCACCGAGGCTTGTGAGACGCCTCGGTCTGGTTTCTGGTAACCGATGCGCTGTAGCGTTCGTTGGAGCCACGTACCGTTCGCAATAGCATTATCTAGTTTCGCGTCAGCGCACTGTTTTGCTGCAGGGTGATGCAACGGGTCCGCTGCTGGATGTTACTGGCTCGGGTCAAAGCAATGCAGCTCTCCATCTCCTCCAATCTGGAGCGATTTTATAAGACCCGAAGCACAGCAACGGCCACAACGCTGCATCAAGCGGCTGTACCTAAATCGATCACACCCCATTCACGTGAAAACTGCTACCCAACGCCTCGCACGACTGCTCGCTGGGACTGCAATCTTGTTACAGGGCTTTCCCTTCAGGTCGTCACGCTGCTTCATTCCGCTTTCTACTGACCAAGCCTCACTCACATCCTGCAGCCGGTCGCCAGTCTTTTCCACATGGAGGTGGTCCACGAGCGATACCGAGTCATCAACAACCTCAGCTCTACGCTCTATGGATGGGTATTCGCTTGTGAGGACATGCTAGGCAGGTCCAATGCGCTCGTAGTCATCAAGCAGGTCTCTCTTGAGCGTATGACCAGTTTCATGAAGGAACACCCTTTCGACGGCCACACACCAGACAACCCGATCATTGAAAAGGAAGTCGGCGACATAGTGAGCGACGCTGGAAGCCACCCCAACCTCGTGCAGTACATCGACTCGTTCATTGAGCACCAGACCCTTTTTCTTGTCATGGAACACTGCGCTGACGGTGATATGTACGACTACCTGAGCAAACGGAAGCAACGCACACTTTCGTGCATGAACGCTCTGAGCGTATTGGCACAGGTAGCGGCAGGATTGGCCTTCCTACACCAGCACGGAATTGCACACCGTGATATCTCGCTCGAGAACATCATGCTGCACCGCGGACGGTGTAAGCTTGGAGACTTTGGTTTGGCCACGCGAGCGCGACGATGTAGCGGTCGGGAAGTGGGCAAGAAGTACTACATGGCACCCGAAGTTGTCGAAGGTGAATCGTACGATCCTAAGGCAGCGGATGTTTGGTCACTGGGTATTGTACTCTTCATCATGCTAACAGGCTCGCCGCTAGTATCACAAGCTTCGATGTCTGTGAAGTCATTTCGTGCGTTCAAACAGGCAGGTGTCTCCATTGTACTGGAATCATGGGGCGTGGCCTCTTCCGTATCGAGCAACGTAGTTCGCTTGCTTGAGGGCATGCTGGAAATTGATCCTCGGAAACGCTTGACAGTCGAGCAAGTGCTAGAGCACGCCGCTCTGAAAGAATGGTTTAACGCAGTAGCACAAGGTTTCTAGATGCAAATAATATCAATGTAGTGTTTAACTTAAACGACGATAAATATGAGCTCTCTGATCTCGATAGCCGAGTTTGTTGCAGGCTTCACTTGATGAAGCTTCAAGGATAGCGTTCCCAGCTTTGCGTGCACGACAAGATGAAAGCAACCCTCGCACGATGAATCCTCACCAGGATTTCTGAGTCAGGAGGCTGAGTTTTCAAGCGGTCTCTGTCAACAATGGCAGCACTAATGCGTAGCACACTGCGTGACCGCTGCAGACGTTGTGGCCTTGAAACGCTACAGAAGTCAGCAGCCTTCGCCTGGCGAGTCCAAACGGGAGGAAAGGCGCTTGGTAATACAATGGATGCAGGTAACCTGCAATGGAGTGGGCATGTCTCCATCAGAATCATCACCTCCAAGCAGCTCCAGCCCTCGACGACTCAGTTCTCTATGGCCAGTCTGGTGAAACGGCCTTCATCATCTCTCTGGCCCTTCCAGAGGAATCACTTGTTGCTGCAGACACATACGACCGCAACTTGGCACCGTTGTGGCGAGGATGCCTTCGAAGTGACTCCACCTCAGGCAATAAACCAAGCACGCCACGTAGGACGCTTGTATCACTTATTGACGTCGGACGTCTCCGCCCACATTACCCTTGCATATGATGTTCATATGCTGTAGCTGGTCCCAACGGAGCCAGCACCGTTGACAAGACCTACTTGCCTGCACGATCGCACTTCCTCCGAGATGCCATGCAGACGAGCGCAACCCCAAAACTATCCAACCAGATGAGCAATGTTGTTGCATTCAGTTCACCATTTTACTTTTCGCGTGCTCGAGACGATGCCTGTCATCCGTGACCGATACCGAGTCGTCCGTGAGCTCAGCTCGACACTTTACGGATGGGTCTTCGCCTGCGAGGACATGCGAGATCGGCTTGAGCCCGCACCGCTATCAGCCGCCGCCAACGTACCAGTGGTCATCAAACAGGTTTCGCTTGAGCGCATGGCCACCTTCATGCGAGACCACCCCGAGGACGGACACACACCGGATAACCCCATCGTCGAAAAAGAGGTCGGTGACATTGTCCGCGACGCTGGAGGCCACCCCAATCTTGTCACCTACACGGACGCCTTCGTGGAACAGCAGACTCTCTATCTTGTCATGGAATACTGCGCTGACGGTGACATGTATGACTACCTCAGCCGGAGACAACGTACGATGTCATGCATGAATGCACTGAGCGTGCTGTCACAGGCAGCGGCAGGGTTGGCCTTCCTGCACCAGCACGGAATTGCACACCGTGATATCTCGCTCGAGAACATCATGCTGCACCACGGACGGTGTAAGCTTGGAGACTTTGGTTTGGCCACGCGAGCGCGACGATGTGGCGGCCAGCATGTGGGCAAGAAGTACTACATGGCACCCGAGGTCGTTGCAGGTGGAACCTACGACCCTAAAGCATCGGATGTTTGGTCGTTGGGCATCGTGTTCTTCATCATGCTGACCGGATCTCCGTTGGTGTCGTTTGCATCAATGTCTGTGAAGTCATTCCGGGCACTCAAACAGGCAGGAATCACAACAGTACTGGAGGCCTGGGGCGTGGCGGAGTCCATGCCCAGCAGTGCACTGGAGTTGGTGTCGGGTATGCTGGAGATCGATCCGCACAAGCGGCTGACGATCGAGCAGGTACTGCAGCACGGCGCCTTCAACACGTGCCTGGGCTAGACTGTAAACAGCCTTTTTGTCAATAGCTCGCTCTCGCGTCGGAACGAGAAGCGAATAACGTCGCGATGGATGTAAAGTTGGTCTTGTAAAATACACTCCTCAACTGCTTGTCGCTCATTACGCCAAACACTATCTGCACTAGACTGATAAAGCCTCGAGTGCACAAGCAGCATGATACCCCACTTAGTTTTTTAGGAGTATCTTGTACGTATCACTCGCATCGCACCAACCTGAACCAAAACCACGATGTCTCTGATCTCGTCTGAATTGCCTAGCTTGCTACGAAGGACAGACCGCATCAGGTCCATTACAATAGTTTTATCCCCTGCCCGACCACCATTGCCCCACCTCTGATTTTCTTCGGATCGTCGATGGCGGCAATTGCAGGTTTCCAGCACATTCCGTCGATAGTGGTGTTCCTGCAGTGTTCAAGCTACTCGACACTCGAGATAGGCTCCACAAAGAAACCCGACACACAGTCGACGCGCAAGCCTTGACCAAAGGGTTTACTGTTCATACCAAGTGCAAACGGTGCCACATTCAAGGACGAGTAGCTTAGAACAAAGAAGCATGCGGTTACCAACCCTGGTGCATCAACTACAAATGCCCTCTTGGCGAGCAAGACACTTAACCATCGAAGTCAAGGTAGCAAACATTTCAGCATAGATTGAGAAGAAACCAAAGGCCTGCATCCTACTACTTTTTCCGATAGAGCCACGAGTTTTTCTGCATGATGCAGTACCGATCTGCTATTCACGACAAAATATAGTCAAGTTTCATTGCTTGGGAAGTCAACCGAGGTGCTTCGAGATCCTCAACTGTGGCACAAGGCGACAGCGGGATCTCTCTGGACTCGGATTCAACCTCCAACTCGGACAAAATCTCGACAGGTTCCCTGCCCTCCACCTCTGGCTCAGGCTCCTCACCTAGCACATGCCCTCTGATCAACGCTCGCCCTAATATCCTCTCGCAATCGTTCAAATCGCCAAGAATCTCCATCATTGCCCCAACAAAATCCGGCGACATCTCATAGGCCTCCAGTCTTCCGCCCTCGTTAAAGTGTATCTGAGCCCTATAGCGTATGTGGAGTTGTCTACCAATTAGCTTCTGAATGAGGTCCTCTTCTGCTGCTGCATGGGGATACACGTTCTCGATAGTACGTCGCGAATAGCGCAGGTGTAGAGTACCATGCACGACGACACTGGAGCAGTTATCAGCAATGACCAGCTCGGCGGACTGACATGACAGTTTGACGGACGAGTGGAACTTGGAGTAGCGCTCCCAGACACTCAGAATTAGGTCGGCCGCAGGTTTACCACCAAACATGGTGTGAGGCTCGACTAAAGCGTGTAAGAAGTCCCTTTGCTTCTCAGACGTCAGGCCGATGCGGAACTGGTTGAAATACTCCATGACAAAGCTCATGGGCGAAGATCCGGCGGCTGAAGAAGGCGTCGAGAGCGACTTTTGTGTGCTCATATCACGCAGATCTCGAAGTCGTTGCACCTGTTGCCACATCATTTGGTTTTCTGCAAGCAGCGTGATCTGCTTCTCCTGTTGTCGCTGACGGAACTTGATGCCTCGCTCGCTGCTGGTCATGGGTTTGTTCTTGCTCTTGGGTTTGCCTCGACGTCGTGATGGGGCATTGCTTAGAGGAGGGATCAACGGCGGCACTAAAGCCGTTGAAGCGAGACTCGGGAGAATGGGCACGAAGCCTCGAGGCGCAGAGAATTCCATGACGAGAGGAGGCTATTCCAGTTCTTAGCAGCAGCGGAGGTGCAGGAATGGAAACGCAACCGCTCAGTCCAGAAAGGTTTCTGCGTATTCAGCAACGTCAGAAGTGATGAACGGAAGAAGCTGCGACGCCATTGGCTGCCAGCTCGCAATGGACCGTTAGCAGTAGTAGAGATAAGTAATGCATGAAGGCGCTAGGAGTTAAGAGACTGCAGACGTCGGAGCCAGCTAACGCCATCGCCCCCACGCACTTTGCTCTGTCATGGCGTCGTAGTATTCCATAGCGAGGGTTCGTAGACTTCAGTCGCTCGTCCACTTGACGATGATCCGCCGACACTCCGAGAGCAAATTGAGCGCCGCACCGCCCGAGTCCCCGCTCTTGAGCCGCTCCGTGTCCTTCTCTGGGGCGTTCCCGCTGCTTTTCCCAGGCACGCCTCCGTCCGCCAAGAGGAGACCCCTGCAGACGCAACACCTCGGACTCGCTGCCATCGACACTGGCTACTGCTGCCACGAGAACACCCAGCTCCATCTCAATGTGGAATGGCGTTTAGACCGACATGTCGTGGGAGGGACGCTAGAGAACGCCACGGGCCAATTGCTGTTCGAAGTCCGCGAGAAGCCGCTGTCGCTACATCGACAGCGCTCTCTACTGGACGTGACGGAGGTGCCTGTGGCCACCATACGCATGAGCGCCTTCCGCCGACGCAAGGTGACATACTCAGTGTTCCCACGCGCGGAAACGTCCAAGAAGCCGCTGTTCAAGTTTACGATGTCGCGCAGCAAGCTGGAGATGACGTTTACGGACATCATGACGGGCGAGACCTGTCGACTTGGGTCGGACGGCGAGCTGGGCGACATTGAAATCTGGCTGCAACGGGGCATCTCGGCGACTACAACCAAGCAGCCAATTGCTCACATGTACATGGCACCAGCGGGCAATCCACTGGGTTACTCGCTGGATATCGCGAAAGGCGTGGACGCCGTCATGGTCATTTTAGTAGGCATCGCCGTGCATGACAGTGAACCAGATCGCAAATGGCGTATGCCGAGTATGTTCAACTAATTTATTTAGTGAGGGAATGGAAGCATTCTGCTGTGGCATTCATTAGGCAGGCGAGCAATAGACATGGAGGTGGTACAGTGCTGTCAAGTTGCATCTCACAAGTCGCATGTTGACTCACTAGTGTCCCATTTGTGTAGGTACATTTGTTGTCTTGATTTCTGTATCCAAGCGGGCAGTATCGTCTGGACAGCATCTCTGCCGACGTACCCATTCCTGTCCCGCAAGTCGGATACGATCTCACTCCACTTCTCGCCGCATACTACACACAACTACACTACAACTACAAACTTCCCCATGGACCTGCATGACGTCGCCTCCAAAGTGCAGACGCTCGTGGCACTGCGCCACTTCGTTTCCGCGTTCGACGCCGGCCAAGTGGCCTCCAAGCCGGCGCAGCTCCGCATCACAGCGGACACGGTAGTGGACGTGGCCACCGGCGAGACGCTCTTCCTCATCCAGCAAAAACACTTCTCGCTCCATCGCCAGCGCACGTTGCTGGACGCACGCAATGAACTACCGGTGGCTACATTACGCCTCAGCATGTTCAACCGGACACCGACTTATTCGGCCTATCCCCGCACGGAGCACGAGGAAACTCCATGCGCTTTCAAGTTCACGGCCGACGACACGACAGTGCGCTCCGAGTTCACGGACCTTGTGAGCGGCCAGCATTGCACCATTGGCTGTGACCCGCCTTCTGATGGCAGCGACTCGCTCTCCTTCTGGCTCGTACGCGGCGCGGGCGACACGGCCGACGTGCAGCAGACTATCGCCCGGCTCACATACTCGCACAAGAGTCCAAAGACCAAGGAGGGACAAAGCGTCGTGGTGGATGTAGCCCCTGGTGTCGACCGCATGATGATGATCCTTATCTGCATCGGTCTGCTGGACGAGGGCTTCGAGGACGAACACACACGTCCGCAGTAGTTGGCTAGGAGACGACGACACCACGCCACATCACTCTAGCTGTCGCTTTAGGAACTAAGATCGCTTGCGGCCATTCATCGCTTGCAGCGAAACACAATATATCTCCTCCGTATATCCATGGAAAGCAACGCATTCTCCGATCGCTAGGATAAATTGCTCTCCACATCGGCAAAGCCCATGCATGAGAGACTCTTGTTAGACAAGTTGTCTAGGCCACCAGATCGGTCTGGAGATAATAATTGGCAAAATTTTGGAGTGCATGAAGACATGTGGGCGACCGTCTCTAACGAAAATTGCACTGTCCAAGCAGCTACGGACATGCTTGAAACATATCAGAGCAACGACACCTGAAGAGCACTCCGCTTGACGAGCGGAGCTTGTCGCTTGCGCTGTATGTCAAACGGACACCGACCACAGATTTGTCCTCTGGAAGCTGCCAGTGTGTCACACAGCACTGACCAGGCCATTTGCGTCTTGTACGACGGCATTTTCGCTGTGCGCGCGGTGATACCCAATGTACAATGCACAAGTGCACTTGCAACAACTCGAAGCGGTAATGCGTAGCTAAAGCCACAATGAAAATCCAGGCGCTCGATTTGGTAGCGGTGCTGCTAGACAAGGGGGCGAAGCGTGCGACTCAACAGGCGAGCTCCGTTCATCGGAAGCAGCCGTCGTTGGCGAGCCCTGCGACTAGCGAGTGAGTCTAATCGGAGCTCGCAAGTTGCCGTCTTTGCACCTGAATTTTGCAGACATTCGGACATCGAGATAAGTTGGGGAGCTGAAGGCGTCGGTGGCTCCACCCTTCACTGCGCGGCGACGTGACAGAACGGACGCTTAGCACGGGAAGCCCAAAATTCAGCTGCCTCGCACACTTGCTGCCTTCCTGAAATGCGCGTCCTGGGACTGATGGCTCGATCGCTGCAAATGCCTCGCTTCAATCAGATTCTCGTCTCGCAGGCAGCAGGTGACAATCCGGTGGACATCGTCTGAGGTGACGCCAAAGAACCTGATGCTCCCCAACTGTAATACGCCTGCTGTTGTCTCGATCGCGCAAAGCCCGTGTGAAAGCCGGCTGTTCTGCCATCGGTAGCCCAACAATTGATTGTCCTCCGTCAACGGCGTGGGAACCATTCTCCAAACTACTTCGAGAGTCCGAGCACTTCTTCAAGCGTCGATTGATAATGGGCTGCGCATCGTCCTCCGCCATGCCAAAGCTGCCGGAAACGCAACAACTCGCACCGATCGAAGTGGACTTGTGCGCCCAAGCCATCACCACACTTCGCCTGCGCGACCGCTTCTGGGACTCACCGAGCGACGAAGACTTCGTTATCTGCGACGCCGAATGGGGCCAAGACGTCTTCCGGATTCAGGGCACACCGTCTGCCATGAAAACGCTGCGCGACCCGCACCGCAAACCACTCGTGCACATGAAGCGGGAACTCATGGCTCCTGTCCCCACGTACAACGTCTTCGACGCCAAGGCTTCTGCAGCCAAGCTGTTCTCCATCAAGGCACTGCCGGAACTCAACGTGGAATTTCAGAGCCCTACCACCGGCGAAAAGTGTCGTATCGGTCTTACCGGCAACTGGGGTAAGCGTCAAGCCTCGATCTGGATGGAGCAGGGCCGCAAGCGCTCGCGCACAACCATCGGCCGTATCTTCCGCCCGACAGATAGTCGCAGTTCTGCCGCCACCGCGCGTAGCTCCTCCTTGTCCAGTAGCCAGCCGGACGATGAATATTTCCTGGCCATCATGGGTGGTGTCGATATGTCGCTCATGGTACTTATCTGCATCGCACTTGAACAGGCCCACCACGAAAAGTGGTAAGTTGGTCAGGTCCCTAGCAGGATTCCAGTGAACCTTCTCCCGTAGATATGTATCGACTCCGTAGTTCACAGTAGAAGGTCAACATCACAGTACGACCCAGCACTGCACTCTGTAGCGAGATGCAGAAACTATTTATCAAGAACAAACCCACAAGAACAACGGTAGCAAAAGGAAGTTACCTAGCGTGAATCCAACTCGGTATTTGTTCAAACCTGATATTCTTGACCATACAATGTTGTGTCCTCCAGTCCAGGTCAGTTTAATGGTGTCATGTCAATGAAAAGTTCATCACCAGCAACCACTAAAATCTGCACAAACTTTGCTGATTCTTCGCTTTGGATTGCCATGACATGGTTTTCTATTGTGCAGCTGCATCGTGAATAATTGTCCGGATCACCTCGTTGTGCGGATATCGTTTCTCTAGATTGAACTTGGCGTACTCCTCGCTCACTTTGTCGAATTGCTCGAGACGGAGATAACTCATCAAATAGCGCTCATAAAAGTCTTCACGGAGCTTGAGACGATTAGTATGCGAGAGCTTTTGGAGGA
The DNA here is from genome assembly GCA_002812785.1 of Phytophthora litchii. Taxonomy (NCBI): domain Eukaryota; phylum Oomycota; class Peronosporomycetes; order Peronosporales; family Peronosporaceae; genus Phytophthora; species Phytophthora litchii. Next base: position 35,526 of record PCFV01000063.1, on the reverse strand, counting down.
GTTTGTCACCGATGCGGGCATTGGCTTCAAACTGTCCCCGTACTTCGTTTGTTCCCATCATCTTGACGACAGTATTAAGCGGCACGCGAGAAACGCCAAGGTCGAGTAGGTAGTCCACCAAGAACTCACACTCGCCATCCCATTGACGCTCTACACACTCCTCTAGCAACAGATGTACTAGAAAGCCCTGACCACTAAGCACTGAAGGACGCTCTCCCCAGAATTTCAGCGAGTTCTCCAAGGCTGCGCGAGGCGACATCTTCTGTTGTTTCATGTCATACTCAAACATTACCAACACAGTTTGCCGTAAAGCCACAGCGCCACCTTTCGATCGGGTTGTTTCCATGAGATCGATCACCTGCACGAGAGATGGCACTGCATGGCGGTGCTTCAGCATTTCCCACAACATCATATTGAGCAATTCAGTCTCAGCTTCCTTGTTCACGGTAGGAATGTTTGATGCCAACACAGCACCCTCCAGTGACAGTCCTCTAGTGCCAGGGGTGTTGAGAGAGATGGCATCTTGGTACGCTTTCCGCTCATCAAGGGTCTTCGCATTTGAATATTCGTCGCTGTACTTGAGCCAGCAGAAATGCATCATATCAAGCGCAGTAGAATCTGTGGGGCGGCAGGCAGCACGCAGTGCCTGGCGAAAATGGCTCTGGTATTCAGATACGCAATGGCGTGGATAGCTCTTGAAGACCTCGAGAGCAAGGTCTGGGCGATCCATGTTTAAGCTCACCTTGATCAGTCCACTCCAAATGTCAGGTTTTAGAATGTAGCCACCATCATTGTGCAGTGCTTTTGCCAGGTGGATCGCAGTCAATAGTTCTCGCTCGTTACGCTTGCGATCACGTAGGTTAGCTCGGATGGCGAGCTCGTAGCAACCCAGCGGGATAACGGCAGCAGGGGAACATCTCGTAATTGTGTCAATTGACCGTCGTGCCAGCTCGCCATTTTTCTCGCTGTAACACGCGTGGAGAAGCAAATACAAGTTGGGAACTGTACTACAGATCCTCTCCAGCTGGTGCTCGTCGTCTTCAAAAAGACGTACAATCTTCTTCGACTGCTTCAGAGCAGTCAGTGAGTGAATATAGCTAGAATATACTGCGCGTGGTAACTGCGTGACGCTCTCAATAGGTATTGATTTCTCCATTGGCTCCGATTCATCTCCACTTTCCTTTTCAACTTCAATACAATTGTCATCCGGCACCTTGGCAGCTTCACGAAGTTGGTGTTCCTGTAACCACACCCTTCGGTCGCGGTCGTAGGCCTCGAAGAATGCCACTGCCAGCTTGTGCTCGTTCATCTTGTGGAAAGCTTTGATCAGGTTGCCCACCACCAGCGCTTCATTCGCCACCACCACATCCGCGTCGATCTCCGTCCTCGAAGAGCCCACGAACATGGAGCGCGTGACAATGTCAGCCGAGAGCTGTGCGAAGACGTCGGCCGGTACAATCTGCATGAGCCAGGGGCGGTCGTCGCCCACATCTTCCGCCGTCGCTAGCCGCACACTGAAGGGTCCTTCACTGTCCACCACGAACGGTCGGCACTGCGAAACAACTTGCCATGCGTCCAGCAGCAGTTTGGAATTGGACACGTGCTTGACCTTCTGTGAGAAACGTCCGAGTGAGTTGGCGGCATCCTTCCGCTTGACCGAGTCTAAGGAGCTCTGGAACGTCGGGAACGCGGCGTCGACGGGTGGCTGCGGCCTTAATACGCGCTTGGCAGCCAAATGGTTGGGCGGCGACGGAGCCTCGTGCTTGGCTGCGGGCAACGGCTCTTTCCTGGACGGTGGAGGGTTCTCAGAGTTCGTACCTAGACCCAGCCATGCCACGAAGTCCGAGGCGCGGCTCCAGATCAGTCGCTGCGACGCCGGCACACGACGAGCACGTCTTGACGCTTGCAGCATGATTGGGTGTGGACGAGTGCTACAGGGTATGGTACAGTGTACCACTATAGTGGTACATTGAAGTACAGACATCACTTTCAATTGATCACTTGATTCGACTGTGGTCAATTGTCTAATGATCTAATGCTACTAGGCGATATACCTCAGCTTACTATCAAGCTAACAACAACCACGAACCTGTAAAGCAACAGCGGATATTGTCATCGAGAAGTGGATCGAGCAGCAATCGAGCGTATTATCCGTGAGAAGAGGTGATTGACAACCCCAGCAAACAAGCGGAACTGAAGAATGCTCCAGTGCTGTAGGAACGACACTGACATCGACATGGAGGGGGCAACGTTACTTCCATAGCTTCTGCTGCGCATCGCGTTGCTGTTGGTTGTGATACCAAGACAGACAAGGTGAAGGAGAGCGTCAATTACGAACTTCATCTTCTGCTTACGTTGGCTGAGCGACGACAGTGAAGACGGATGACTGCACGCTTCGAACAGGAAGTCGTCGAAGACGCATTTGAAAGGTGTTGCATAAGCTATCATGTTACCTCTCGAAAAGAAGTGAAGACCGCTGCAACTCAGCGTAGAAGTTAATAGAAGCAAAGCAACACTTCAGTATACACATCAGACTGTAGTCAGAATATATCATTTCCAGGATAAAAAGCTGGTGCAGCAAAGACTCCGCTGCAACACACGCGCTGTAGCCGACCCACGACGACGCGCAGAGAACGGGGTCGACTGGTTGGTGGGACAACTGGACGCCTACTTAGAGCATGGCGTAGACAACAGCAGACACGAGGGCGAAGGCCGTGGGCACCACGGTAGACGCACTACTGCTGGCACTGGCACTGGCACTGGCGGCCGATGCACTGCTGCTGGCGGCTTCGACGGAGCCACTGCTGGCGGTGGAGCTGGCAGTGGAGCTGGCAGTGGAGCTGGTCGAGGCGGAAGACGCGGTGCTGGGGGCTTTCGTGGTGGCGCGCGTTGGCTGCGGCTCAATGTCGAACTCGCTGTTGTCGGACGTGTCACCGGCAGTGGCAGTGGAGTTGGAGCTGCCCGAGCCGCTCGAGGACGAGGCCATGGCGGCGGTCACAACGAACTTGCGCGCCTCCTTGTTGTTTTCCTCGGCGGCCTTGATCACCTTGAGCTCGGCAAGGGTTGTCTCGAGCTTGGAGATCTCGTCGTCGATGGCGGAGGCCGACGCAGTCGCGGCGAAGGCCACCAGAAGGAGGGCGCAGTGGAGCACACGCATGGCAACGGGAGGACGAGGAGTTTCGTGGAGAAATCGAATGTGAGCGCTGCGTAAGGGAGTCGGAGACGAACACTTCCCGATTGCGCCGATCGTTGCATCGCCGAGGTCAGCTTGTGTATCGACAAGCCTGTCTTTGGCGGCCTGCTGTTCTCGAAGGCGGCACTATGGGCCACCGTTTGCAACAACTTCGTCTTGCTGATCAAGTCTAATACTGATCTAGAGGCACTGATACTGCCACCGAGTCTTGCGAAGGGCGACGATCAAGATGCAAATGAAAGCGGATCACCCAGCAAGCAAACGAGGTGATTGCCAATTGCAGAATCCACAATGTCAATCAACAAGAAGACACACGTTGTTAAGATGGCGAGTAGAAGAGCAAACTCGTCCAAAGTGCTGGACCAGTAGTGCTAGTGGCGAATTATGGAGATCATTAGTAAGGGCAAAACACCTGTCGTTTACCATAGCCCTGATCCATTGGGGCCGCTTGGCACTATCAAATTGTCAATTTTGTAGTGCCAAGCGGATTGTCAATATGAAATTGACAATCCACATATCGGAGCTGTCTAATAACGACCGTGGCTGTTCCGCTATGCCTTCATGTAGATTACCACTTCAGAAGCGTTGACGTTGTCCATAAAGGAACAGAATTTACTGTCGAGCATGGATGCTTAAACTCTCTTTGACAAAGCGTACGAGAAGTACGCCCCCTTCGCCTAGCGCTCTCCATACACTGCAGAATGAACTGCTTTACAAGCTCTTGTGGATAATCAAGGTTACAACCAAAATATTGCTTGTCAATCACTTCAACATGGCTACATCCGAGTCTATTTTCCACCAGTCACGTTTCGCTAAAATGTGGGGCTCCCATCACTAAAAAGCTGCAGCCAAATGCTCAAGTCCCGATCGCGCTGTTTGGCGCTGCTGGCGCGGTCGCTCCAGCGCTCGTCGATGGGACCCGTTGCCTCCACCTGCTTGCCCGCGTCCAGCAATACTATTAGCCCGCAAATACCGCACCGGTATTCCTCGTTCATACCTCAGGGTGCTATCGGCGGTCAGAAGAAGACCAAGAAGACTCCGTCCTTCGCTATTGCCGCCGCTTTCGAGGGCCACGAGGATCTGGAGGACGAAGAGGGGACGGACCATCTGTACAGCCAAGAGACAGAGGCTGAGGATGTGGAAGATGAGCGCGCACGCGCACTGAAGGAGCAGTTCCAGCGCGGCATGGAGAAGAAGAAGCTCTGGATGCAGGCGCTGGCGGAGCAGAAGCTCTACGCGGCTGTCATCAAGAGTGTGAGCGACTGCTATGCGCCGCTCTATGCGGTCATGGGTCTGGAGGGCAAGTGTCCACTGCTGGCAGTGGCCAGGGACGAGGCCAAGGGAGAACACGAGCTCGAGACGCAGTACCAGCCTCTGCGCTTTGACGACATGCTGACCAAAGCTACAGAGCAAGAAGCAATGGCTCTGTTGGTCATCGCTAATCAGCCTATGCTCGCTCTGACTATCGTGGAACATCGAGACAAGCTCGCTGAAGAACTTGGTAGACGCGCGAATGCAGGAATAGGCGTCGTGCTACCTGGGACGAGTGTTATGGAGGATGAGCATGTGGTGACGCTGGGCAGCCACTTGCGCATGTTCTACTCGTGGGCAATGAGCGCCTACGCATCGTGTGGTCCAGACTACCACCCCAAGTTGTTCGACATCTACAAGCGCGCACAAGATGCAAAGGTGTACGTGACGGCGAATATGAACGTCCAGTATGTGATGGCATTGACGACGGAGAAACGCTATGACGAATTGTTTGAGTTCTACGAGGCTGTAACTCGCGAAAGTTTGCCTACGTCAGTGTTTTTCTATAGGCAGCTGCTGTTTGCAGTGTCTGCGACGCGCAAGGTAGAGCTTCTGGATTCAATAGTGGAAGACATGCGCGTAAAGGGCTTCAAACTACGGGCTGAAGACTATCTGCGAGCTATTCGTACGTATGACAACGAGTATTTTTTCACCGAGGTGAAGACAAAGAATAAGCATCGGTCAAGCCACAAAAATCGTGGTGAAGGCAAAGCAGGGGATTTTGAGACCGTATTCATGACGCCTAGAGATACGTACGACATGTGCTTGAAGCGGATTCATGAGCAGGAGGAATACCCGGAGCGATTTGAGAAGCTTCTGGATGCGGCACATAGCGTGTTGGCGCTGTTTGATACAATGGTGGACATTGATGGACTGACCCCACGAGACACGAACTTGTTTCCACGGGTGATCACAGCGGCTGTGTACACACAGGAATGCGAACGCATCCCAGAACTGCTGGCTCAGCATGCAGAACATGCTGACGAACCTCTCCACTATGCAGGTGTTCGCATGGCTGTGAATGCGCTCTTGTTGCTGGAGAAACCCACGGAGGCGTGGGGTCTTGTTCGTGAGACCAACCCTCATCTTGAATCTCGTCGTTTCGCGCTCGTCGGCAATATTTTCAATTACTTGTGCATGAAGAAACGAGGTGCAGAGATTATCACCCTGATGCACGATGTGGATAAACTGGAGGCTCATGGCGTGTTCACCCTTTCCTTGATCAAAAGTGTGGTGCCTGCACTTTGTCGTAGCGTCGACAGCGTGAATGATGAAGAATTGATGAAGACTATGACGCATTTTGACAAGATCTTTCGTTTGCGCACGAGCGAACACCATTTCGGTGTTTTCCTCCGTGAATGCTGTTACAGCAGGCGCCTGGGGTTAGTAAAGGATGCGCTCAAGCAATGGCTGGTTACCTCCGGCAATAAACGCCCACTAAAAGGAGCTGTTGCTGTTAAGCTCCTGGAGACGTTTGAGGGGGAGTCCGACTGGGCGTTCATGGCCGACATATTCGAGCTGGTCGATTTCTCCCAGGTATCTAAAGAGGATGACCACAAGGCAATTGTGAGCTCTGTTTCGCGTGCATATGAAGCCCTCGGTCAACCTGAACAGGTGAAACGCGCGGAGCACGTGTCAATGATAGCGGCCAAGCGCCAGAAACAATTGCGACAACGCAAGTCGACGGAGCAACAGAAGAAAAGGTATGAGTCGAAGCGCTCTAGTAGTGTGAGTGCTCCCGCCAAGTCAAGACCGATGATGGTGAATGGAATCCCTGTCATCTCCTCGTCTTCGTAGATCAGGTAAACCACAATGCAGAAGGCTTGAGTTAGAACAACATGTAGCTAAAACAACTGACATAGTGCATTGACAAATGGTGTGTGGCACACCACACACGTTTAACACCGCAGATTTCCGGCCACACAAGTGTCGTGATGCTGGCGGAGGTGGCGCGTCGGCGCTCGTCGTTGCTGCGCTCGCTGGCGACGGGACGGCGTCTGTCGCGGTCGCTGCAGCTGCAGACGACTGCGCGGCCTCATGAGGAGGACGAGGAGACGGCGGACAAACGTCCGACGGTCCTCGAGGCGAGAAGACCGTCCAAGACCGAGCGTCAGAGCCTCAACTTCCATCTGCAGCTGCACTCGAGCGGCATCGACAACATGGCGGCAGCTGCAGAGCACAAGAATCTAGCGGCAAAACGAAGGAGCGCGCAGGATGTGACGCTGCAGGCGGACGCAACCGCGGGGGAGTTCCCCGCACTCGTCACCATCGGATCTCCAGCCCAAAAGGACCTCGACAGGGCCAGAGAGAGCTTGCAAAAGCTGGCGAGGAGTCTGGCAGACCCCCGAGCGGCGGTGGCCAGAGAGTCTGGATTCCAACGAGCAAGGTGCAAAAGCTGGCGAGGAGTCTGGCAGATCCCCGAGCGGCGGTGGACAGAGAGTCTGGATTCCAACGAGCAAGGAGACAACTCAAGGCAGCCACAGGCAAACTGGACCGCATGCTATCCGCTATGCGGCACCGCCGAGACTACGCGCAAGTGGAAGCGGTGGCATTCTTATGGGAGGAACAGTTTCCACAATTTGCAGGCCAACGTAAGCACTGGTGTGTCATTAGTGAACATTACGCCTGGGCGCTCAACAGCCAACAGCGATTCCAAGATGTCGTGGACATATTCTCCAATTGCTACCGAGAACAAGATGACCACGCACGAAGCGCAGAAGTCCTCAGCCTACTGACGCCGCGATTGGCTCAGTCGATATTCGTTGCACTTGGCCATTTGCGTGATGCTACGGGAGCTCTGCAACTGTTGGATTCGATGAAGCGTCATGATGTTCATGTGACCAAAGTATCCTACTTCCACGCGCTGAATGCGATGATGCACGACCAAACTTTTACAGACTTTGAAAGTGTGATGCAGCTTTGTGAGGAGATGGTCTCCAACCTTCCAGGCGAGATCGTGCCGCTGTCGTTATTGCCGATGGTTATGATGACTGCAGCAGCTTGTGGTGAATCCAAGCGGGCAATGGAGCTGTATTGCCACCCGCCGGACATACCCATGTCGATCTTTACTGAGTTTCGCTTTGAGATCTGTTTGCAGCAGCTGAATCATTTGGGGGAAGACGCGATGCTGATGGAGATTTACCGCAATTTAATGACATCCACTGAAGCAAGCCGCGATCTCAAGGAAAGAGTGTCAAAGTATCTTTTCCGAAAGAGAGTTGCGCTTACTACAGCTGACATCAATCGCAACAAGCACTTTGGTGTGGCGTGTGAGATCTTGGAGATTATGAATCAGCACAAAATTGCCGTTAGTCATCACGCTATCTACCCGTTAGTACGCGCACTGTTGCTTGACCCGCTGTATGTGAATGTTGATGGTGATGATGAGAACCAAAAAGACGGGCAAGTTCAAAGTCCAGTGGAGTGTGCGGAAGACCTACACAAATTTTTCTCGCAATTCCCACATTCGCTGGAGTGGAATGGGTTTGCTTTATGTGAAGCTATTGTTGCTGGTGTTCGCGCTCATCGTGCTGATTTGGTTGACGACCTCTTCGTGTACGCCCTGGATAGTGGCATGCCGATCAAGTACGCAGCATTGGAGCAGGTAGTGGTGTATTACTATCGACTGGGACTCATTGACGATCTTGCCCGCGTGTCCGATATGGTACGTGCGCTGCGTCTGAACAAGCACATTCCTCTGGGCATTGCAGTGACAGAGATTGGAATGGCGGCCAACCTCCGCCTTAATCGATACGAGGAAGTAGTCATACTATTCGAGGATTTCTCGTCTCTAGATGGTGAGCGAAGACGAGTTCTTCAGCGCCGATTCATGCTAAAGACGGTCCTAAACGCGTACACTCATTTGGGACGCAGTGATGAAGCTATGGCGATTCAGGCGCTACTACACCAAAACCACAGCACTTTATTAGATGAAAGTGAGAGCAGCAAAGGAGAAGAACTAAAGAAGGATGTTGGACTTGATGAAGAGAGCGCAGACGAGATCGAACTGATCGACAATAGCAATAGCGACATGGTTGGTGAGCAGGAGCGGTTGTCTTTGCATCGCTTCACGTTGAAGCCTTCGAGCACTAGACAGTTGTAAGCATACTTACAAATGGGAACGATATACAAAGCCGCCGTCTGTGGCATCAAGTTAAGTTGTGGATTGGTGTGAGATGTGATCGAGTATCATGGCTGTGTGCGAGTTGACCTGACTGTCTTGTCTTGTAGTACAGACTTGTACACTAGACTTGAAGGACAGCTATTTGAAGTGGAGAAGCAAACAAATATAGCGGTCGCTAAAAAAGCATTGCCCCTGCATCTCGCTCTCGAGATGGTGCGCTGACAGCCGTCATATCCACAAGGATGTCTTCAGAAGACGAGCTGCTGCCATCGCCGACAGAGGCACTCGCCGCCTTTGAGCCGTTCGTGCAATGGCTGCTTTCGGCTTCACAGGACGACTTGTCTTCTTTACCTGAAGAAATTTTTTCGTGGTTCGACGTTGAAACTGAAGAAAATGACAAGGAAGACGAGTTGAACAAGGAGAGGTTTGATTCAAAACAGAAAGCGGGGCAACCACTTTTTGAAAATGGTTGCAAAGCACAATTCGCGCTAGCAGAAGCTGAAGGTGAGCTCGAGGCAGCATGGGATCAGTTGTCGTGTGCTCGACGAGAATGGGGAACGCTGGACGAGAAGCTGCTGGCTTTGCAAGATGAGAATGTCGAGAATCGCGAGCATATTGCGCTCCTGGAGCGGCGGATCATCAAGCTTCTGCAGGACCGCGACCTGGCCATTGCGGAGACGTACACAACAGAAAAGCAAATCCAAGATGCCGAGTTTTTTAAGGCACGGCAACAACAGCGACGACAACAACAAGAAGAGGAGCAGAGGAAGGCGCGCGTAGCCTCAGCACTGCGCAAGCTGTTGCTGCGTCGTGGTAGTGATGATAGTGGCAACAGCAGTGGCAACGAGTCCCCTGCGATGTCTGCAACACCAAAATACACTGAAAAGGATGTTCAGCGACTCCACAAGGAGCTAGCCGACTCGAAAGTGGCAGCTGCCGTAGCGAAGGCTGAGCGAGATGAGCGACGTCACGCCACGCGTCGAGCAGAGCGCCGGTGCGTCGAGTTGAAGCTTCAATTGGCGCAGGCCCGCGCTGAAGAAGACGATCTGCAAGTGTCTCTCCAGCAACTGACCCGTGCTCGCCGTAGTTCCGTCGACCATTTGCAGCAGATATCACTCTTCTCAGCGGCCGCGCTGCCGCTGCAGCCTCCAGCGGCACCAACAGCAGGACTGCGGGCGAGCACAGGATAGACGGTTGGAGGAATAGCTTTAGAGAGGTTAAATAAATTGAAATTTGGACGATCTCCAGTGGAGATTCTCTACGACGACCAACTGCACACCCATAGGAATCACGATCTCGTCATTGGTGACTCGTGCATCTTTCGAAACAGCTTTTTGGACTCATCCAAGATCTGGCGTAAGAACCCTCGATGTAACAAGCTGCCATTTCGGGAATGATCAACCAGCCTTTGGTGTCCAACCGCACCGGAAATGACGCATGTACGCTGTGATAATGTGATAGTGACTCCTTCACAGTCAGGAAACCCCATCAGCACGCTAACACGTTGAGTGTGCGTACCATGTGCACTATTCGTTGTTCTTGAATCGAATTTCATGCGTTAAGACACCGAAAACATCACCAGCATGAAGTTCTTCTTCTCCATCTTCAGCATTTCTCTACTGGTGGCAAGCTCCATTACGACTTTCAACACAGACAACTGTGACAGTGGGGTAAAAGCAAGATCAAAAGTGACTTGAGCCGTAAGGGGTTAAGCATCGCGGATGCGTCGTATAACAATCCGGCCAGAATATCACTGATAAGAACAACGCCGATCAAGACACCCCTGGGCAAAACACCACGAGCTCCAGCCCAGCAACATTCAGACACACGCAGCAAAGTAAATGATACTTTCTCTACTTCAGTAACGACAATTCAGTCACTCGTTGATTAGACCCCCCACTGATTATCCTCCGCCAATCAGAGCCACGCGGGATTGGTTGAAATCCGGACACACTGAAAGACATCGCAGCAATGGAGGAGCTCAAGCCCGTGCACTTCGACGACGAGTCGGATGAGGAAGAGCAGAACCCAGGCGCCTTCATGTGGATCGAGGGTGACTCGTTGGCGCCACCTTGCCAGAGCGACCGCGATGTCGTGTCCAAGATCGTGGAGATCGCGTGCTTGACCCCCAACGACGTACGTGGACAGATGAAATAGCGCAGGAAGGTCTGGCCACTCACTCTTTGCGTGATTCGTCTCTGTAGGTTCTGATTGATTTAGGCTGTGGCGATGGACGAATCTGTATTGAGGCTGCCAAGCGCTTTGGCGCGCGTGCTCGGGGCGTGGAGATCGAGGAGTTTCTCATCAAGCGTTTCCACGAGTTGATCATCGCCAACGGTCTGCAGGAGCTTGTGACCGTCTCACACGGTGACCTACTGGAAGAAGACCTCTCGGATGCCACAGCCATCGTCACGTACTTACTGCCCGACGCGCTAGATCAATTGACACCCAAGTTCACCGAGTTACTGAGCCAGACCGACAAGGACGTGCGCATCATCTGCAACACGTGGGGCATCCGCGGGCTCACGCCTGACGATCGTATCGATGCCGGACCATACGGCAATGTGCCGCTGTTCGTGTACAGAAGTCGCTCTTATGGGAAGGAGTCTAAGCAGACATAGAACACAATGCACGCAAACACAAGGCAAACCACAGACTCGTAGAATAAACTCAACTTTACTGCCTGTCATGCTGCTGCTGGTTGTCTTTTGCTGAGTCTTCATAGGGAGAAATGCCCATACTGCAGCTGCTTAGGCGCTGCCAGACTTGTTGAGGCGGTGCACCACGAACATGCTCGTGTCCAGGTAGGCGAGTGTCACGTTCTTGATGCAGTCCCTCTCCTTGGACGAGAGCTCCGAGTCGGGCTTGCTGGCGCTGCACTTATCCCAGGCCAGTGCCGTGATCTTCGAGATGGCCTGCTGGATCAGCACGCGCTGCTGTTCCTCCACGATCAATTGCTGCATCTCCGCGGCGCCTGCAGACGCACCCAGGGACGAGGACGGCGCGTGCGAGGACGGCGACTCGAACGACGACGTCTCTGGCGTGCTGTAGTCGTACGTCGGCTCCTCGTACGAGTACGAGTCGGACGAGGGCGTGGGCTCCGGTTTGCTCTTGCCGAATCCGAAGAAGGACATGGTGATTGCGGACTGCTGGTGCTCGAATGCCGCAGTCGACAAAAAGAGGGGATTCTGACAAAACTAGTACACTTTCAAATGTGCACACTAATAGAGTAAATTATACAAAATTGCTAAAATGGCCACTGATCGCTGATTGGTTTAAACCGTAGATTGGAGTCATACAATTGAATTAAAAATAAATAACGCACTCCTAAAAATCACGCTAAAGCGCTCCAGTTTAATGCACTAATCTACATTACATCTACTTTGCGTGCACCACACCACTTTAGCCATCTTTTCCCTCCCTCACTCCCGTAACTAGAAGGCGTCACAGACGGACTGAGCGATGAGCTGGCTGCGGTCCAAGCTGCGGCAGGTGGCGGCACGCGCCTCGGACGTTTTGGCACAGGCGGCAGATATGGTGGCGCCCACCTTGTACGAGTCGCGCGTGGACGAGTTCCATCACCGCTGGACGACTGTGGCGCGTTTCCTCGAGTCCGTTTTGTCGCGCGACCTGGAGCCAGCGGAGCAGCGGCGACTGCTGCTCGAGAGCCACACGCGCGACTCACTGCTCAAGCTGGTGCTGCTCATCTACGAGGAGGAGAACAATTCGGACCGCTGGGAGTTGGTCATGGCGCGTCCCAAGGCGGCGGCCGAGGACGCCGCCAGTGGCGAGCCTCGAGCGCGTGCTCGCTCGCGTACACAATCACAGACGCCGCTGTCTCCGCCGCAACAAGAGCACGCATCGCACGAGTGTCTCGAGTATCTTCTAGAGAAGCAAATCATCCCGCACCTGTGCGAGGTGGGACGAAGAGACCAGCCTTGTGGCATCATGTCGCTCGCCATGCAGTTTGTGGGCGCACTGCTTAGCCGTGTGAGTTACCCCATTCTGCCTACACGAGAGGTGCACGTGTCGGTGGTGGCGCTGATTCAGGCTGCCGCACGGAAAGAGGTGGAGGACCCCACGGTCCGTAAATACCTCATCAGTCTGCTCAATATCCTCTGGAAGAAGCTGCGTGGAGATCCCGTACAGACTGAGTTCTTCTTTTTACATGCAGATAGACTCATGATACGTACGACGGACATGAACACCAAGACGGGCCAATCTGGTGCCAACACTCGACTTCGATCGGCCAGTGATGATCCGTTCCTACATCTTCACAATCACCACACGCAGAGTGAAGTGCCGGAGCTGATCTTGTTCACGGGGTTGCTGCCGCACATGTACGCAGTGGAAAAAATCGGAGAAAAGTGTCGCGAGGCGCTGGTCATCGCTGCAGCGGTGCATGATAAGGCTTTGTGTCGCTTTGTGCTGCAACTCACTCCATTCTGTCACTATGCGGTCAACGGCGTGATTTCCGCATTTGATGCGCTGCCAAAGACACTAGCATCCACGGCTAAGACACCTGCTGCAGCTGTCAGCTCAACAGATCCTGATGCAAACATGGAAGTGGAATTAAGTTTCCTCGCTGTACGCTTGCGCTTTTGCTGTACGCTCGCTATGGTGGCACGGTACGAGTTGGAGGAAGTGGATGAAGTCACTGGTGAACTACAGCGCCGGTCAATTGCAGATGAATTGTTGGATCAGTTCCAGACTCGTTTCTTGGAAGGCCCACTTCTTGAAGGCCTTTTACACACATCAGAGGCTGCGGCTTGTGCTGCCACACTCTACGCGCGCATTATTCTGGAAGAACTAACTGCATGTGGTCGTGACACGCGTGCGAACCCACTGCTCTTCATATATTTACAGTTTCTTCTCGAGCGTACGCCTGTGTCTACAACTGCTGCATATCCAAAGAAGCCGATCACAAGTACAGCAGAAGAAGGATCCTCCACGTCTGCTGAACCCGAAACGCAAGTGGAGAAATCTTCTGTAGCTCAACAGCTTCCATCTGAGTTGCTTCGTCACATGGACTCGCTTTCGAGTTCCTTGTGTATCGCAACGATTGATTTGTTCACAAGCGTGCTCGAGCTACAGGATGAGTACGCAGACAGTATATTGTTGGGCACAGTTAATAAACCGGAGAGTAACGCCGATAGTGAAAGCGAGGCGAGTCCGAGGAAGAGGCGACCCACAACGTCGTCGTTGCTAAGCCCGAGCGTACCTGCCAATGGTGCTATCTGGTTCGCGTCTAGGTTTCCTGATTCATCAGTAGCCTCTAATGTTCACTTGTGGAAAATTCGTGCTTTTGCGGGACCAGAGGAGTCCGCCGAAGTAATCCCAGCATCCGACGACCAAGAAGACCAGGTGCTGTCGCTGCTTTCTTATATTGCAGATGCGGAGTACGCTGCATGTCAGCGGGGACCGGAAGATCTCGATGACTCGGATGACGATGACACCGATCTTCAAGAAGAAGCACTGGTAGACCCAACAACAGCAACGTCGGAAGAGGTAGGCAGCTCTCCTCCTCCTGCTCCTGCTGCGGGTGCATTATCACCTTCGAGAGGATCATCTAGTCGGACTGCTGCTACGCGTAATTCGATGAAGCCGCTGCGCGAGGTGTATTTAAGCATCAGTTTGCCGTCTTTCTCACCTGCAGAGCCGACTGGGCTTCGACAACGATCACAGTCGCAGTTTCTACAACGATTAACCGTCGGAAGTGATGAAGGATCACTGCCGTTCTTCTTGCGCATTGTTCTGAGTCGCATGGAGCGTTTGTTGGAAAACTCATTCCAAGAGAATCTGGCGCTATCGGGCCTGATATATTGTCTCGCTCAGAAATCACGGTGCTCAACAGTGGTGTTTGATCTGGACGAGACTCTGCCAATAGGCCAAAGCCTGCGCAGTATTCTTGAAGAGGTGTACGCTGATGCTTTGCGTCGCTTGAGTCGTTTGCCTAACGGCGCAATACAACTGCAAGAACTGCGCAAGAAACTTGTGGATGAGGACAACGATGCAGCACTAAATGACCACGAAGCCGAGACCCGGTTGTTGTGCGGCTATGTAGTGCTCGACGAGATTCTCAAGGAGCTTTGCTCGCTTCTATTTGCGCGTGAGCGTGTGAAGACCCTTCCACTCAAGCCTGAGGGTTATTATTTGGAGCCAAAACGTGCTGGATCGCTGTCTCCTTCCACGATGATGCAGCGCGAGCGAGCACTCTCGAGCGAGACTCTCTTTTCTGACGAAGGCTCACAGCTTGACGCGGCTTCACCTCGTAAGCAGGGTAGTATCGGGAAGGAATTCGAGGCGCTGCTAGCTGAAGCCCAGTCCAGCATGGATGACCTACTTGTTGGCCCTGGCGAGGACGCGGCGGCACCTGCTTTAGAAACGGAACTGGAGACGCAGATTGTATAGAATCGGACAACTACGACCCCACACACCCTTAGCGTGAAGTATGACTACTGGTCCTGATGAAAAATAAAACGAGTTCGAGTGGAGTCGTTCGTCATGTGCATGGTGTGAACAACTTCGTCCTCGCTGGAGATAAGTGCTGATCATTGAACAGGAGATTGCTGGAGTTAAAGTGAGACTGATTGAAGCGTCGCGTATGGAGGCATGCGCTCGAAGCGGGCGTGGTTGTCGGCGGAACCGGCAGACGATGTACGCCGGCGAAAGCCTCAGCGACTGCCTCAGCTGCCGACTGTAGTAAACACAAGTTCATCTAGCCCTCGCAGTTTACCCAAAGTCTACCCTCGACTGCAAACGCTCACGCAGCTCACCAACACTTATGTTCATAGTTTACACACCGGGAACTTTGTCGCCCGTAGCGAACTGCGGTGGAAGAATTTCGATGGGCTAGACTCGCCGAATTCAGCGAGAGATCGCTCTATCAACACTGTGACACTGTCAGCGGCGCTTGTGATTCAGTGTTCGTGGAGAAGGCACAAGGCAATGGCAGTACGACAGTGTTTAGCAATAAAAGTATGGCAGCGTCAACTTGATATGGCGGCAAAAATTACGCGGCATTCATCCAGTTTGACACAGGCCCTGCAAGTAATGGCGATCCCCCGGAAAAACCACCTTCAGGCTATAGCTTCCATCATTCCGACAAAGGGCTTGTACTTTCACGCCCCTGCACAATTGCTGTCGTGGTGGCTAGGATTTACATGTGCTCACTTAATTGCAAGGCGAATCTTGCGGCACCCTCCGGTGGTTGTGAGAGCTGTGGACATTCCCATCAAGTTAACTCGAGGGAAGTTAGTTCAGCTGTGGCGTTGTGTGGTACCCATGGCAGTGTCGATACTTCAATGTTGTATTCGAGTGTTTTTGGCAAGACGAGTGGTGTTGAAACGAAGACTTGAGCGGCTTCGACTCGAAGCTGCTTTAAGGTTACAGGGATTTTTTCGAATCTATAATGCCCAGCATATTGCTCGAAGACTTCGTCGATGGTGCTCCGTAGTACGAATTCAGTACTTTTGGCGTTGTCACTACGCCCGCAAACGTTTACAGCAGCGACGTATTACTTGGGTTGCCACTTGTGTCTGCACGCCATTAATTTTACAAGCAGCGAAGCAAGCCACCGCTGAGCTGCGTGTTAGATCTGCACGGGCAATCCAGAAATATTATCGTGGTTGTCGTGCTCGTGCTCAATTCAGGGAACTGTTGAGCCGTCATGAACAACAGAAATGGAGACAGAACCCCAGCAAAGGCTACGACTTTTTCGAGGTAAACCGATACGATTTAGCTGTCTTATATTTGGAGAACTGCTTCCAGCAAGGGATTTTTGCAGAGGGAATAATACCGACAACCCAACCTGTACCAACAGATCAAAATATTGTAAACCCTGCACCCCATCGAACCCTCGTGAGCGGATCAAGAATTTCCTTCAGCTTCAGTATGGCACCTACCAAACTCGGAACGGATTGGATTCTCCAGCGAGATTGTGTTATTGATGGTAATGACTCAAGTAGTGATGTCGTACGCCTTGCGGGACGACTTCAGTTTTGGCAAACTTATGCTATCAGCCATTTTAGAGTGTTTGAAGCTACAGGAAATGTGCTCAACTTGAATCAAGCACGAGTTGGCTGGGAAAGCTATCTGCAAGTGGACATGGTTGTAAGATCTTGGGTACCATTTCAAACAATCGCTGCTTTTTTGAAAAAGATACGTTTCCGATCGCAATTTGAGCTAACTCGATGCTTGTTTTGGGGTGGAAAACCATGCGAAAAGGACAAGGTTTTAAGTTCGTCGCTTTGCCTTTTGGAAGAGATCAATGCTCGTCCGAATGACTTTCTCAGCTGCATCGCACCTTCCGATGCAGTTTTGGTTGAGGCAAAACTACTCATGCAAACTAGTATGTTATACTTCGAGCAGGGATTGTTCGATAGAAGCTGTATTCAACTCGAGAAACTGTTGGATATGTCATCTCAAACCACGTTTACCGACTTGGAGATTCGATTTACTCTAGCGTTGGTTTTGTTAAAGCGCTACGAGGAAAACTATTCAGGTAATATTGAAGGTCCGAAAGCGGACGACTATGAAACAAGTACATTTGTGAGAACTGCGACGCAGTTACTGAAACAGTGCTACCAGATAATTGAGCTTTGGCCATCAGTCGGCTTTCATCATGGCCGGATAGAGAAGAACGAAGCGAAGCGGCTGCTAGCAACTGAGCCAGTGGGAGCTTTTCTTCTGCATCACCCGCTTAATGCCGCTGGTACAGGCTACGATGCACGGAAGCTCAGCAAATCTCTATTCACAGAAAAGACTATACTACAAGTGAAGCTGTCCGATCATCCTCTTCGCGTTGCATCGTTGCACATCGAGTTTAGTGACACTGGGATTTACAAGACACGTAAAATGTCTGATAATTTTGGACATTTTAGCTTGCACAGTCTGGTAGCGAATCTTCCCCCTGAAGCAGGTGTTCAAATGGAACTAGGCATCCGAAAAGCGATATATAGACCGTCACTGCTGAGAAAACTGGAACACTCGAAGCTACTGGAAGAGAAATTTTCTCTGCGATCGAGACTGCTGCATTGGAATGAATGGGAGCGAAAAATTAACGATACGATACGTTTCTCTGATACTGCTACACATTGGAAGCGACGGAATGAGGTGTGGAGTGCCGTATGCTTCGAGGTTGCAAAAGCATTAGAATGCAGTGAGGCGTGGGTCTACGCTGAAGTTGTTGCACGTGAGGCACTGCTGCATTCAAAAGATCGTTCTCTGCGAGCGAATGTGAATTTTTTAGCTGCTCGTGTGACGATTAACATGCAGAAGCGAAAGGAAGGCACGTATTTGATGCAGCAAGCACGACTAGAAGTGCTTCAAGATCGGACAACATCCAATACACATTTATTTATTGAGAATTTGACACCAGTGCAGCGTGCACTGTCGCTCAATGTCTCTCTCTCGAAGCAAGAGCCATTCTTGTCCCGCCTCAAACGACTGCAAAAACTTGAACGTTTGTGTTTGAAAGCGTGGCGATGTGACAGTCTGGCACCAAGATTTCGAGGAGACCCTTTTCGAGAAGCGTTGCTGCTTCAACGTATCGCTGATGAAATGTATGCCGAGTGTGGAGACACTTTTTTCATTCGAAGTCTTTTAAAGGCGCATGTCCGTGCTTACGTTGAGAACAATTCGTGGTACGAGAGTCTTCATCTAAAGTGCGCATATTCTTGCATTGCTCAGTTATTCAAGCGTTTTCATACGCATCAAGATTCTTGGGTTATTGACCTGGAGAAGTTGACAAGCCACATTCAGGAGGAAACTCAATTGATAAGAGTTATTCCGAAGACGCGTGAATTTAACATTAAACTGTTGCTCCTTTCGTGGCACCACATACCATTCTTGCTTTGCTTCGAGATGGCTGAGGTTCTATATCGTTATAGCAGTCACAGTGCGTCGACACTTGTTGATATGTATGAAAGTTTGTACGGTCGCTTACGTGGTTCACAGCCCCAAACTCCCGTATACGCAGAGTATGAAGAACTTATCCTACTTCGACTATCGTTTCTACATGCGTCGAGGGTATCCCAGGCAGAAAAATCATGGCGCCATCTTGAAGCTGCCATCTCTTCTATCGATGAGATTCTCGATCAACGTAAGGACCGCGCGCTGTTGTTCACGTCTGAGGCTGTAAAGAGACGAGCAAAAAGACTTCAGTGGCCTTGTTTAATCCAATCACCATTTTGTTTCAGCGATGCAGAAGTGCGCTTCGTGCGTGGATTTTTCGTGCAGCTTCAAGAAGAAATGATGCGGATTCCTGTCGAACGTAGGATTAGTTGGCGAGATTATGACACATTGCACCAGGAGCTGATGGACCTCGTAGTGAATTCATCCACTCTTGGCGAAATGGCTAATAGCGGTCGAATGCTCAATAGTGTGCGGTATCGCGCCGAAAATTTACAGGGTCTCAGAATCTTCATTGGGGCTACTCTCGATGTCACTATCTCGAACATGATGCTCAGTCAACCATTCGTATTGATTCGGCACGAGGGGAAGGCAACACCGACACGAACCTCACCATCTTGGACAAATTTGTCCCCTAGCTGGGAAGAAGATCTGGAGATTCCAGTTTCTTCAGCAAGGTCGATCATTACCATCAGTGTCATGAATCGCACCAGACGAAATTCCCGGTGGCAAGATGCAGACGTTATTGGATATGTCTCGGTAGCCATGCAAGATTTACTTGCAGCACATGACGGAATCACTGAAGGAAAATACTATGAGCTTACTTTGTTGAAGTCACCAAGCGAACGACCAAGTTTTGGTAGTGAAAAGCGCCGCAACAAGGCAGCTCGAATTTTCTTAAGTTTTCAAGTGATTGTTAAGGCCCAACCAATGCTACCATCATCAGCAAAACGGACTGCTTCATGGGCGACTCGACAAGGAAATTGGGATGTTGATGATGTTCGGGAGCACTTGCATGGAGACTTGCAAATCTTTGTGTCAACCCGCTGGATCTGGAGTCGATTTGCGAATGTATTCATGAAAGATAAGGATCTATTCATTGCGAAATGTTTTTTCGTGAAATCTGTGCGTTTAACTCCTGAGTTACACCGTCGTACGAGCAAGGTTGGGATTCGATTAAACGCGACTGACTCATTGGCCATTGCCGATGACCTTGTCGGGCTCAGCTACTGTTATCGAGCAAACCTTAGTGACATAAAGTGGCGAGAGCAAGCTGCACCGTTGCTCGAACAGGCAGAAATACTCCTAACGCAGAAAACGCCCCAGAACAATCGCGAGTACTGCTCACTTTCAGACCGTGTCGCACTCGAAAAACAGTTAGCTGGTGTTCGTAAATTATTAGCCGAAACTCGTGGCATGTCAAAACTTGTTGGACCACTAGTGGAGGCACTATCAAGGGACACTCCGGCAACGTCAGAATGGGTCAAAGTCACAAACCGAACACCCAGTGGTGGTATGGTAACTCGCTACTTTAACCAAGACACCGGTGAAATATTCCGCTCAAATTGGCGAGTTGAGCCACTCGAGTACGAAGATAAGGAAGAGATTATGGTCGAGGAACAAAAACGGCTCCCTCACCGCATTGTTGTTATGACGACTGGTATGAATGCTCGAGTAATTTACTACAGGCAAGAATTGCTTCGACTTCACGCTAACGACCCATTCCAGTGGGTTGCTGTGTTCAATGATCGCAAAAAGGAGATCCAGTTTTACAGTCCACACTCACCTGAAGCGTATTCGGATCCGAGTACTATTCAACCGCCTACTTATGTGATGCTTGCTGATGAGTTTTTGCTGTACCATGTCCTTCTTGTCCAAGATGCCTATCGTAAGTATCATTCTAGAAGACAACGACACCGTCGACTTCATGGAGTTTGTATGTCGGTGTATGTGGCATCTCGTGAGCTCGCTGCAGCTCGACGGAGAATTGTTCTTAGGAGTTTGAATTGTGTTCGCGTTGTAGTTGAAAAGGCCCAGAATTTGCGCGCTGGTGACTTGTTAAGCAGTGACCCATTCGTTACACTTAGTTTGACGGATCAGACAGGAGAAGAGGTGGCCACCGGCGAAACTAGCGTGCGCTATAATTCACTTAACCCGAAGTGGAACGAGGAATTCCATTTGCGCTACCGCTTTACAGACCACGAGGTACAACTACAGACAGCACTAAGGCGAGACGCTGTACTGACACTCAAGGTTTATGACTACGATGTTTTTCCAACAAGAAGGCCTGGTACCAAGGAGCAGAAAATTGTTGATGAGGGCACTGCACAGGAGAATGACAACATAGAAACGGAGATTGAAAAGACCAAACACACTGGCGATTTCTTGGGCATGGTGACTATCCCAATCCAGACATTTAATCACAGCAAGCGCATGACTGCAGACTTGCCTCTGTTGGACGAAACAGGAAGAAGTATCTCACCGAGAACTCGAGGCATACTGACAGTCGCTGTGCATTGGACTCACTGTGATGAAGATGATGAAAAGATTAATGTAACGAGACTCTGGGCGATCGGAAGTGGTGGCGGTAGAGCGCATATAGCCAAGAAGGCAAAAGTCCGGCCTGAACTCCCTGAAAACGCAGCGCAGGAAATTGATTTGCTACATCAAATGATTGAACAACTACTTCAGTTATTGCTGAGCATGGCGACTGATGTCTTAGAGCCAATATATCGTCTTCGAAACCGCATGAAAATTGCACAGGCGAAGGGTAAGACGGCAGAAGAAGCTAAAGCACTCGAGCAGCGCTTGGACGACTTGCTACTTACACAATTGCTGCCTAAATTGAAGTTTATTCGAGATGTTGTAGTCGGACGGATTGATAACCAGCTTCCTGTGGTCCTGAAGAGGTTGTTAGGACCTATAGAGGAATACCTTAGCAGCTTCGAGCAGAATTCGCGACGGGAGCTTCGATCATCGATGGAGAAGTGTTTAGGCGAATTGAATGAGACGACGTACTCCTTGAAGACATCTCGGACTGACAACATAAGTTCCGACGACGCCATGAACATTGCTGTCGATCAGCACAAACAAGTGCGTGTTTGGAACGACAAGCTTCGTCAGATCCTCGAAATGTTTTTCATCGGCGAGAAAGCGCAATGGCAGTTTACGCTCCAAGGGAAAGTGGACGAAGTGTACTCGAAACTAACTGCGAGTGGTTCTAGTGGGCCTCGTCGTGACGAAGGAAAAGTTGTGGGAAGACCAGCCACCGCTGCCGTTGCTAAGCGTATGGAGCGCATCGAAAAAAGCCAAGCAGGAAAAAGCGTGGTATGAACTGTAGCGATTGTGGCAAAACATTTCAATATTCACGAAATAGCCGACCAGCAGTCAAACACCGCGAGTTTCTAGCAACATTGAGTTCGAAGCGTTAGTGCTATGCAGATGGCTCTACTTGTGCACTACTGACGACCGCAGAGTTGTTTCACGTGCTTCCTCAAAATTGTGCTCAAGTCGTCAAGCTCCCTGTATGACGGGAAGTAGTTGACGTCGATCACGTAGAGATCATGCGTGCCGTCATCCGCCACAATGACGTCAAATCCAAACAGCGTCAGCTTCAGCTCCTCGCGAAGACGCTCACCAATTGCGCGCACGGCCGCGAAAATTTCTTCCTGTGTCAAGCCGCCCACAAGTTCATCTTTCGACGTATTATTGTCTTCAAGGGGGTGGAAGTCCTTGCTAGTGGGGTAGTTCTCTTGTGTGTTGAAGTGCACATGTTGTGCAGTTCCAGCTACGAGATTCGGAAGTGAGCGCCGTTCTGCTACGTTGATGATGTCACCCAGCACGTAGCCCTTGAAGAGGCGGCTCGAGTGGTTGATAAACTCCTGCAACATCATCAACAAACACGACCAGTCAGAGAATACCCACAAGTCAACCCAGCAGTCCGTTCCACCTGATACAGTGCGGGATACTCGACATAGTGCAGATCTTGACGCTTGGTGATGACACTCATCAAATGTGAACGGTCCGTCGCTGCAGTATGAAAAGACAGCAATAAGCATCATCAGGTCTCCATCCCAAGTCTCATCAATCTTCCTCTACGCACCGCAGGCCTCCACAGACTTGCAAATAAACGGGAGTCTCGTCTTTCCAGCCTCCAGCTCTTCCAGCAGTTTCTGGAACTGCTCAGGGCTCTCCACCATGTGGAATGTGGGCACCTTGAAGTGTTGCTTTTGCACTGCATCCTGCTCCATAGTCCGCAGCATTTTGCAAGCCTCGTGGCGATCCGTGAGCAGCCGAACGCTGTCCATGGGGTCCACCACGCGCACCGACGGGTTCCGTCGCACGAAATGCTGCACCAGCTTCACGCGGTTGGCTGCGTCCTGGTCCCCTAGCTCTGCAAACACCATATCATGCGCCAGCTTGTGCAGCAGCGCGTCCAGCGGCCCGTAACGCGCGGCAAAACGCTCTGCAGCAGCCTCCAATTCATCGTCCGTCACGGAGGTGCCTGAGGGAGTTGCAGCCTCCAAATCGATCAACACGAAGCGAACGCTATCTGCTTCCACATCCAAAATCTCCTGAAGCCGCGCGATCTTCTTGGCCGGGAAAATGACGCCCACGATGAGAGGCTCTGATTCCGTCATGCTGGACGTTGTGAGTTGGATAATGAATCGAGTTTTGCAATTATTGGTGGTGTGGAACACATAAATGTGCGACGTGTGAGAATGTTGTCTGATTTGACACACGTCGCAGAAATGCACTTCAACTTGCCTTTTTCATTGATTTTAGGTTATGTAGCATCCAGCTAGGAAGCGAGGAACTTGTTAGTGTACTCGTCGGCTTCGAGCAGCTGGAAGCGGTGCGAGCTGAAAGTGAGCTCGGCACCGATCCTCAAGTGCTCGAGGGTGTAGCGCACGCCCTCCGGATTTTTGTATGTGCCGCGTTCGAGGAACTTGCCGTTCACAATCCCCGAGTTGCGCAGCTCCGGTTCATAGATGGATATGGTATCGTCCGTGAGGAAGTACGTGACGATAAATCGACGTTGCTGCTGCTCCTTGCGACTCGAAATGAGGCGCGCACGGAAGCGCAGCAGCATACGATCGAACTCGGCCATCTTCTTAAAGTCCTTGCGCGGAGGCTTAGGACATAGCGAATGGCACGATCCCAGCGAGTCCTCTTCTGTGCCATAACCATTGTATGGAGCTGGATCCGGCTTAGGAAATACAGGCTTCTCCACCTTCGTCGGTATCGCAGGCTCGAGCACTCGCCCCCATGCCATCTGGTAGTAGTCGCGTGTGTACATGTCCGCGTCTACAAGACGCATGTCACGTCCAAATACGTTAATCGTAGCACCCACGTACAGGTCTGTTTCACAGTAATAGCTATCTGCACTAGTTGGCTCCTCGACGCCACGGTCCTCTTCGTCAGTCAAACTCTGATGCCAATCCTTGAGAAGCCGTCCACGACGAAGCAGAAGCGGGAACGGATCGCGGCCATTGTTCGGGCACGACACTTCCTTGAACTCAATCGTGTCATCTTCGAGGAAGTAGTCAAGTATGTAGGACATGAGATCGCCGTAAAGCTGATCACGCACATCGTACTCGCAGTGAAAGCACAGCACCTTGCGGTTGTTAGCCAGGAATTTGCGCTTCTTCTCCGACTGAAGACGGGAGCGGATGGGGTTGCCCAAGGATGCCTCCATGTATGTCTTGAGCGGATACCGTTGCTTGCCATAAAAGTGCTCATGGTCACCGCCGCACAACCGCGTAATTTGGTCACGAGTGATAGTGTACTCGTCCTTAGGTAACGGAAGCGGCAAACCCACATCTTCTCCTTTCTGTGCGTAGTACTCCCTCGTGAACTCATCACAGTCATACAGTTTGAAACTTCGTCCGAAGACATGCAAGTCTATACCTATGCGCAGATCGGCAGACGAGTACAGTTCGCCGTCTGGGCGTCGGAGCTTGCATCGCTTAAGGAAGGTGCCCTGTGGGATGCCGCTGTTGGACACTCGAGGCTCGATGATCTCAAAGGTTTCATCGTGCAGGTAGAGCAATATGGTGTTCTTGCGCAACCGAACAACTTCTAAGTTGCTCTCGTCCACGTTCTCTACGTAGAAGCTTTGGAACCGCAGCACCTTCAGTACATTTTGCGGTGCAAATTTGCTCTCTTCTGGATGTTCGCCTGCCATCTTGCCAATGTCATTAGCAGTAGTCTCGAATCGGTCAGGGTCACGCAGGTCCATCCGTGTCGTCAGCAGGTTCATCTGATTTAAGGTGCTGTCCAAACGCAAGGTCTCCTCAATAAGCTTAAAGCGCTGCGGTTTGAGATGCGACCGCAGCCGTGGATCATAGTTGGTTGCCCCTAGAAGCGTGTTCTTGGGTGTCGCCGAGGAAGCCATTCTTGTGGCTAGCTTCTGTGTGCTCGAGAACGTGGTGATTTGAGCTTGCAGTGAGGGTCATGTCATGGGAACGCACTATTCATAGTCGAACACATGCCCCGATATAAACTCCTCGATTCCGCAAAAAATAGTTGATGCTTGTGTTTTGAAATACCTCATCCAAGAAAAGCAACCACTACACTTGATCATGCGAAGACATACCTGCATGGCAACACAGTACCCCAAGTTTGAGATAGTTCAACACTTTCCATTTCACTTAGTTACCTGCATGGCAACACAGTACCCCAAGCTTGAGATAGTTCAACACTTTCCGTTTCACTTAGCTGCTCAGGTAAATTCGACACAGGTCCCGGAAGTAGCAGCGAAGGATGCGTTGCTCGGCGTCTTTGACGACTGGCGATGGATTGGAGCTGTTCAACTCGGGGGACTGGATCAGATTTGTCAACAACGTCACCTGTCTGTGAAGCAAATACAATAACATATATCAAGTCAGTAGATCCGCATAATACCTTGAAATAAACCATATCTTCACTCACCTGTTGTTAAGGTACTTTGGACTCGAATGGAGGTCCACCAATAACTCTAGGAATGGCAGCTGCAAAAAACATGTTAGTTCCTATCACCACTAAACAGTATAGAGAATTTGTCAGTACCTCCCAAAAGTACTGGAAGAATGCCTCGTCGTGGGATTCAGGAGCCAAACGCAAGATACGAAGTCCATATTTGAACTCTTCTGGCATAAAACATTGATAAAGCACAGCGGCTGCAACGTGTGCTCCCACCTTTACGAGACATTGACTCTGACATGCAGAATAAGCGAAGTAAATACAACGAAGCAATAATATACAAATTGGTGCCAGAGAAGTCACATACCAGTCGGACAAGCGAGCTTTGATCAATGATGTCGACCACGGAAACCATGTCGGAGAAAAAGTTTGTTGCTAGCGAGGCTGCTACCAGATAACCCTTGAGAGCAGCGTGCGGGTCTGTCAACAACATTTACAGCGGTTAGAAGCTCCATCAGGAGATCGTATCCAGGTAAATTACGCAGCTAGTCTCACCAGAGGTTGAAGCCCATCGTTGCTTTGACAGTGGATTTAGTAGCAAGTCAGCCTTGGCGCAGTGCCACCTTGGTTCACGACCACATCGGACCACTAAGCTCTCGAGAGCTCTAGAATGTAATTCCACCAAATCTGTCTGAAAGTTTTTCACGAAAGGCACCGTTGCAAATTGGGTATTAAAGGCGTCGGTAGTTCCATTGCCAGTTGCCCCAGCCTCAGACAATCCTGGTGGAGTATCAGGTGCAAAAGCCTCCAAAAATGCAAGATCACCGTATGGAGTAAGATCAAATGATACACGGTAGTCACAGGCATTACGCATGTATGCACGGTGGAGCAAACCAGCAGAAGTGCAGACCAACGTCTCTACAATCCACAAAGGTAGGCCCATCAACCCCTTCTTCGACCTTTCTTCGACCTCATTTTTGTCAACAGGACTATCTGTCAGGCTGGCATGGTCCACGTTCACCAAATCACGCCACTTCATCAGGACGTCTGCCACGAGTTTGTTACTTGTGATAATGGAGAACTCAAACTTCTCAGAACCTGAAATTGACGATGCTTCACTACCAGTGCCAAAGTTCTTAGAGTTACGTACACCGGCCGATACCGGAGATGCTGCAAGAGATGCCAAATACTGAGTCAAAGCACCGCATGACAATGCAAACTCCAGTTCACAGCGTAATTGTGACGACACTGATGCCAAATTTTTGCACTGCGACAGCATTTCCCAACAGTTATTGGCTGAACAAAACATGATCAGATTCTGCGAGAGTGTGCTGTTTTCATCGTTGCTCTTTCCCTCTGTTTGCACATTGTTATCGATCCCGGACGCGTCGGTCAATTCCTTCTGAAGGACTGCCACAAAGGAACCCTTCTCTTTCGCGTTAGAGAAAGGAAATATGTTACCCACATCTGCCATCAAGCGAAAATGATCTCTCTGCTTAGCCATCGCACTTCGAAGATGTCTTTCTGCCACCGCCAAACTCTCCAAACCGTCTGAAAAAGGTACAGAACTGAGGTCTTCCATAGCACCGAGATCACCACAGCGTCGAAGGAGTTCCGACACGCCGTGCAAGTCCGCAATACAGGGAAAGTGGCGTAAAACTTGAACAACAAATCTTTTAATTCGCGACTTTACGCCACTGTTCGGGATCTTTGTGAACACAAATCCACTCAGCGCCAGTACGAAACGAGCTAGTACTGCGAATCGTTTCTTGCCTTCGTCACTGTTGCCGCCGCGTGCTATAGAGTGAAACAGCTCGTCTTGAAGCAGTCGGGTACACACACAGACGCAGGTCTCTATAGAAGTGGCCTCTTCCTGATCGCCTTCAAGAAGAATCACTACAGCATTTTCCATTACAAGCCTTTTGTAAAAGAAGCGAATGGTAGGAGCCGCGACAAACGGATCATCCTCCATATTATTGCTGCTTGACCGCAACAAACGAAGTGCCTGTTGCTCCAGCGCGGCTCGATAACCTTGTGGCAATCGCGCCAAGTCTGAGACCACGATATCATTTTCTAAGAGCTCAATGACTCTATCCCAATCTCGGGCTTCCCATGCCATCTCGATCTGCAGTTTTGGCGTCTTTAAGACTGCAGGACTTTCCTTCACCGATTGCACCTCCAGCACAGCTTCACACGCCGCGAGGTATCCTTCCAGATTCGCACGATCGTCTGCCGACAACTTGGCATTGCCGCTTTCCTCCATACACTCGTCACCATTCTCTCCATCCTCTACAAGTTCCGAAGCTCGGCTGAAGCAACTGTAGGCCTTCTCGAACCCGTTGAAGCTGAAAAAGTACATTCCGAGGTCGTAGTACGTGTCCATTTGAGTTTGTGTTGTGAGTTTCTGTTTCTCGTCGTTCATGAGAATCGTCTGAATGTTCTGCGTGATCTTCAAGTGGCTGGTCATGAGATCACCCAGTGCCATCTGGTACGTGGACGATATCTCCTCGCCCTCACCTCGTGTGCTGCAGGTCAAATATCCATTCTGCGATTGCTTCACGAGTGCGCGCAACGTCCAGCGGTTGTGCATCACGTGGGCCTCATACGGTTGGATGGCGACATCCTGTGTGAACTCGTTGCGACCACTCTTGGGCTGCTCAGCGAAGTCCACGATGCCGTCCAGCAGTAGCCGCTGAAAGTGGAGGGGCAGTGCCTGCTCGATAGTAGACAGTGGCAACTGCATCTGCAGCGCCACTTGGGCCGCCACCAGTAGTAGCGCACTATAGCGCTTGTTGCGCACGTTTCCCTCGTCCGCGACCAGCTGTGCTTGGTCCAAGAACTCGCGTACCAGCTCAATGGCCGACGTGGCACTGTGCACATCGCGCTTTTTCTGCTGGTGGAGAGTTGTCAACTGCGTGGACGAAAGAAGGAGTGATGGTCAAGTTGCAGTTGATTATACAAGAGGAAAGACACCACGTACGTGCTTCTGGAGCGCCTCCGGGTGCAGCAGGAATTCGAACCAGGCGTAAGATGGCGCAGCTGGAGGAACGTTGACTACTGGCTGCTGGAACAGGGAGCGATATACGCCGTCGTCTTCGTCCTGACGCGCGGGCGTGCCCGGTCGAGGAGATCCCGGCATGAGCGGCATGGCGTCGATTTTGTTGCTGGGAAATGGTGATTGTGTACCGCACATCAAAACGTATTTAGTAGTTTTCTTCTTTTTGACCAATTAGCGAGAGATTAAACAGAGTCGAAAGTTTCGACCAATCGTGTGTTTGGAAGTTGAGCCCAATGTGACAAAGTTCAAATTGTGTGCGAGTGGTGTACAGCTCTTTTTGCGGCTTAGTTTTAACAAAAGCGATCGTGCGGTGTCGGACTTAGGAGCCAGCAGAGCGAGACATGAGCTTCCAGGCCTTGGGCAGGACCGTGCGCAGCAGCCGCCACGTGGCGCGCCACGCCGCTAATGCCGCTAGATCCGCGCGTTCGCACGTGGCGCTTGCTTCTCAGCGCCAGACGCGCGCTCTCTCCGTCGTGCAGAACGCCGCGCTGCAGCACAAGACGTCAGTTGTAGTGTCCATATCTCAATTAATATTTACTGACCAACTGCACTGTACACGTGTTCAGTGTCCTGCGCTCGCAGACGCCGGTGGTGGCTCGCGCGTTCTCCTCGGGTACGTTTGGATGTGGATTGTCATGAGGAGATATGTGTTAACGGACACGGCTTGGTGTTTCGTGCTACAGCTGCTGCTGAGTCGGTGCCTGTTCCGTCAATGGGTGATTCCATCTCGGAGGGAACCGTAGTCGAGTGGCTGAAGGGTACAGAGTCTTCTGATCTTTAGATGAGAAGAAACATTCAGGTTTTGACTTGTTGCTGTGCTTTGGGTGTAGCCCCCGGTGACTTCGTGGACACCGACGAGGTGGTCGTTGTTCTGGAGACTGACAAGGTCAGCGTTGACGTGCGTGCTCCATTCTCTGGTGTGCTGGAGGCCCAACTGGCTCAGATCGATGACAACGTGCTGGTGGGAGCCCCACTTTTCAGTGTGGTGAAACAGGCTGCTGGCAGCACGCCAGCGGCTCCGATGCCTGCCGCTACTCCGGCCAAGGAGACGGCAATCCCTGCTGCCGCTGCTGGTGAGGACCTCGAGACCATCAATGTGCCGTCCATGGGTGACTCCATCTCGGAGGGCACGATTGTGACCATTCTTAAGAGTAAGCTTCGTCTCGCTAATCAAGTGGATGCGTACGATGGGATTTGCTAACTTTTCTTATGTTCGGCAGACATTGGCGACTACGTACGCGCTGATGAAGCTGTTCTTATTGTTGAGACTGACAAGGTAAGACTCGCTGTGAAGTAGATTACGTTTCTGTCCTTTTTTGACTAACAAGTATCCGGTCTACTTGTGTCATCATCAGGTGAGCGTGGATGTCAACGCTCCAGTGTCCGGAGTGTTGACGAGCGTGTTGGCGAACCTTGAGGACGTTGTGGAAGTGGGCTCGCCTCTCTTTGTGATCGACAAGGCGGCTCCTGCACCGACTCAGTCTGCTACTCCGACGTCTACTCCTGTTCCTGTTGCTGCTTCTGTTTCGACTGCAGAGAAGGCCCCGGTTTCGCCGCCGACGCCTTCAATTCCTGCCCCGGCTGCTCCTGCGTCACCTTCAGCTTCAGGCCGATACAACCGCAACGAGACGCGTGTTCAGATGAGCGCTCTGAAGATCCGTGCGGCGCATCGACTTAAGGACGCGCAAAACAGTGCGGCAATGCTGTCTACTTTCCAGGAGTGTGACCTAGGCAACCTGATTGCCTTGCGTGAGGAGCTTGGTGAGAGCTTCGAGAAGGTCCACGGTGTGAAGCTTGGCATCATGTCATCATTCCTCAAGGCGAGTGCGCAGGCGCTCCAGCGTATTCCTGCAGCGAACTCCTGTACGTGTGTATTGCTTGTTGTGATATAACGGTGCATCGGTTGACATGTCTTTCGTACATATAGTTATCGACATGGATGCCAAGGAGATCGTGTACAATGATTTCGTGGACATCAACGTTGCCGTGGCCTCAGAGCGCGGGTAAGTCAGATGGTTATGAACGATGACCACCTTTAGACTAACGTGTATTACTATTCAATTGTTAGCGTTGTGATGCCGGTCATCCGTAACGTTGAGAAGCTGAGTGTGGTGGACATCGAGAAGACATTGGCTACTCTGGGTGAGCAGGCCCGCGATGGCACCTTGGCGCTGGAGGATCTGGCTGGTGGTACCTTCACGGTCTCGAACAGCGGCGTGAACGGAGCGCTGTTGAGCACCTCGATGCTGACGGCGCCACAATCGGCTGTGCTGGGCGTGCACGGTGTGAAGATGCGCCCGACAGTGCAGGCGGGCAAGGTGGTGCCACGTCCTATGATGTTCCTCTCTTTGACATACGATCACCGCATTATTGATGGACGAGAAGGTGTGACTGTGCTGAAGAGCATCGCTGAGGCCATCAGTGACCCGCGCCGCTTGCTCCTGGACATGTAAAGATGTTGTACCCCTCGGTAATTAGCCGCCGCCACATACTAGGAGAACAGTGAAGGATGATAAAGGAGGAATGGAAGTCCTAGAGTGAAGACGAAACTTGGTATTGTACAAGGTGTCTTTCTGCACCACCGGTCTCAGTAAACTGCTAAAGGGTTCGTACGGATGCACTCCATGGTAAATAAGTCACTGCATACACAGTGCAAAGCTCTTAGTCGCACTAGACCACCGCGGACAAAGTGCGAAGGATCATTATCTCGAGTCCATCGATAGCTCGGCTACAGCAACTTGTTCAGCCATGCGAAGCACCTCCTCCGGATCTTCTAGTTCTTCCATGAATGCTATCTCTTCGTCCTCCTCCGCGTCGCAGCCAGCATGGTCAGCGTACGTGAGCCTCGCTACATCCGCATCAATGTGTACGTGTCGTTCGGATGCAGACTCCACGCCGGTGTTTGAATTCGAATTGAGACTAACACCATGTGAGACTGAATCCACATCCACAGCAAGAAGCTTCGATGCTTCACCAAAATTACTAGCCTTTTTAACTACCGAGATTCGGTCAGCAGCTGAAGACTCAGAAACAGCAGCAATTTCTTCGTCTTCAGTAGCAGGGATACCAATAATCTCGACATCGTCAACACCGACATCCTTAGCAACCTCAGCATCCGTACCGATCGACGCTGCTGTGACTTCAATCGCCACAGATTCCTCAACCAATTCGTTGACCACGTCAACCTCAGACACAGACTGCTCCTCCTCGGTTTCGCTGAGAGTCCTCACATCAGCGTCGTCGTTGCCCATTGCGACCTCACCTACGCCTCCATCAACAATATCCTCTTCAGCATCAGAAGAACTCGTTTCTACCTCCATTGCACCTCCCTCTTCGGCAACCGCCACTACACCTTCTTCTGCAACCAACTCAACCTCAGCAGGAATAGTAGACACTTCGTCGGCTTCCTCCTTCAGCTCAGACGACTCATTCTCGACATCTTCCGTTAGCTCATGCTCCATAACTTCCTCACTCGATACACCCACAGCACCTCCCTCCACATCCGTTTCAGGAATCACTGCATCAATATCAGCAGGAATGTCCGATTCATACACATCATTGCTAGCCATCACTTCATCAACCTCTGACAACGATGTATCTACTTCAGCAGGAACGACCACTTCGTCCACATCATTGCTAGCCACTACTTCAGCATCTTCTACCTCCACATCAACAGGGATGACCGATTCTGCACTCTCACCCACCATGTTGTTGATCACCACAACCTCCTCGTCCGACAAGCTAACAGTGCTATCCTCAGGCGCAAGCTCTACTGTATCGACATTGCTCGAGCTGGACGGTAACCCAATCTCGATCGATTCTCCTTCCAGTACATCAGCATGACTCTCTTCGAATGCAATCACCTCCACTGGTGTTTCCTGCTCAGCTCCGGTCAGGATACTATCCTCACCTTCACCCTCAACTTCAACAGTTTCACTCGGCGAACTGTCACCACTCTCACCATCTTCCGATTCCAGCACAAACACATCTGCGTCGTCTGGAGTTGATGATTCAATACCATCATCATCCTCCACAAACTCCGATTCCACACTCGCTTCAGGTGAAATCTCCACTTCCACGTCCCCCGAGGTAACCAATTTCTCATCAACAATATCTACCTCCGCTTCAAATGCTTCATTTCCTGCCTCCACATCTGACTCCGTGTCCGTCACTTCAACATCACCGTCGCTAGGAGCAGCCAAGTCCTCGTCAACAGCATCCGCCATAAGTTCAGAACCCTCCTTCACTCCATCGACAGAAACATCCTCAGACTCCGCAACCACCTCCGTTTCTGCCTCGTTAGACGCAGATGACAAGTCTTCAACATCACCACCAAACTCAGACTCAGTCCCTTCATCCAAACCACCAGAGGGAAGCACATCAGACTCAACATGTTGATCTTCCTCCGTAGTCTCCGTCTCAGGGTACGACAACTCCAAACCCTCCTGATGAATTTCGACCTCTACAATTTCCTCCGATTCTGCGGTATTCTCATCATCCGATGCGTCACCGTTTCCTTCCACCACAACTTCAGATACTTCCTCTACTCCATCAATCGTGACAGCCACTGCATGCACTTCGGCCTCAGAAATTCCGCCATCGTCAGCAGACTCCGTAATCACAGTGTCATCCCCCGTCAAAATGTCCGATGCTTCAGTCTCAGTAAATTCGACAGGTTCAGCTTCCGCAGTATTAGCCGGCTCAGGTTCCTCCACTGGAATATCTTCCGACTCCAGCGGATCAGTCAATTCAACCGTTGTATGCTCGTCGACAGCTTCAAATGAAGAGCTCTCTTCGCTAACACTTGCTGTTTCATCATCAGCGGGAGTAGTATTCTCTACGAACACATCCTCGTCCATAACGATACCAGACTCGCCAGTCCGGGATTCATCGTCTAATGCAGTTGCTTTCTCCTCAACTGGAACTTGGCCAAACGAAACAAACACTTCGCCAACTTCAGCGTCCGCCTTGACTTCCGCCTCGACTTCCTCAGCAAGCTCAGTGATAGCCTCTACTTCGCTGACGAAGCTCTCGTTTTCAATCTCATCAGCTAATTGCTCCAGCAAGTCTGTGTCCGCATCGCTTTCGCTTCCTTCATCGAAAGATGGGATATCCGCTGCGTCGTTCTCCACGTTGTTCTCCATCACATCAATCTTTTCATCAGATACTTCGTCGTATCCGGCCAGTTCAAGAACAGAAGACCACACAAACGAGCTGACATCCAGTGACAAATCCACCACAGGTTTCGCGTAGCTATCGTAGAACTCCTGCGATGGAACTTGCTCCTTCACACTGATAATCCACGGCGCACCGAATGATTCAGGAGAAAATGGCACCAGTCTTGCCAAATTCAAAAGATCGTCGCCAGAAAGGTTGCTGAACAACGCACTTTCGCGAGCCTTCCACTCCGAGCAAAAGCAAGCGTCTGAATGCGACTGGCTCATGTAGTCAGCAACCCGCTCGTACGTGAATGTCTCCAGCTCCTGCTTCAAAGGAAGACACTCTTCAGAATCCAGCTCTTGGTCGTCGCTGCCAACACCATGGCACTCCCACGCATCCAACACCACAAAACTCACGAACACCGCACCGAAGGAAAAATACAGCAGCACCGAGAGCCAAAACACTAGCGAGATCGTGCGGACAAAACAACCTCGCTTCTTTCCGATGTTCTTGCCGTCCATGCGGGATCGGTGTGCGCGTTCTAGCACCTCCAGGTTTTCTTCCAGTCGCTTCACGCTCAGTGCTCCATACTTTCCTTTCAGCAAACCAACAAGCTCACGCTCTTTGCCCGCATACTGCTTCGCCACGATGGACACATTCTTCAGCTTGTCAGGCTGATGAGTCTTGTACAACTCCTTCAATAAACCCTCCAAGGTCACAGCAGGAGGTTCGGTACTAGCATTCTTATGGCCTTGGGGAGTAGGTCCAGACGCATTATGACGCTGACGAAGTCCCAAAGGCGCAGCGTTGTTGTTATCCATTCTACCTGGTGGAGGTGGAGGAGGTGGATTAAATTGACCAGGACGCTCTTCACGTTGGGTGGGACGGGGAGGTCCGTTCATCTGTGGTGGGCCATCCGTGCCGACTGTAGTCGCGCTATTACCTTCATCGATCTCTTGACGGGTTGGCATGGATGGAAGAGGTCCAGAGAATGCCGAGATGCTGCCTGCTTTGTGACGCTGACGAGGAGATACACGATCAGCATGGACTGACGACACATTTCCGCTCGGGGTAGGAGGGGTTCCAGCTCCTTCTGCTTCCTGTTGGGACTGAGAGCTCGAAGTTTCGTTTTCCTCGGGTTGACTTACAGGAGGGGGAACTGGAGGCATACCAGCACTAAGATCCACGCTGCTGGCAGGCGTAGGCGGATGAAAGAACTGTGGATGCCGCGGATGGCCTTGACGGCCCACCTTCGGATGGTCCGAGGCATTAGACGACTGAGCAGGGTGGGGGTCACTTTTATCACCACCATCGTTGCTGGTGGCAGTGGACACATCGCCACTACTGCCATTTTCAAATCGAGCCTTCAACGCCGCCACCTTTACCGCGCCATATCGCTTTGTCAGCTCAGCAAACAGCCACTTCTCACGGCCCGCATATCTCTTCCCGTACACCTTCGCCATCTTTAAGCGCTTCTTGTCAACCTCCGTGAAGAAGTCTACCAGCAACGTCTCTAAAGATACTGGTTCAACAGGCATGGGTTTGTTATCCTGCTCGTTTTGAGAGGGGGTAGCAGGACGAGGAGTGTGATCTTGAGACGTAGGGAGAGGCAGCGGGGGAGAAGAACCTAGTGACAGAGCGCTGGGAGAGCCACTACCAGCTTTCTCTGCTTCGGCATTCGAGGATTGTTCAGATTGAGCGACTTCGATGTTTTCATTCTTGAGCGTAGCTGCTACCTCCGATGTATCGTGTCGACGTTGATCGTTCCCATCCAGTGTCTGCATGGATGGTGAGACGGTGGAATGCTCAGGAAGATGCTGAGGAGGAACCATGTCCTTATTACCCTCCACGGTATCTCTCACAGGT